>JAULKM010109024.1:0-23493 GCA_032355605.1 Rubia tinctorum
AAAAAGAAATCTAGATGCTCGTAAGGACCAAAAATCCATTAGACTCAAACTAGGTTACAAAATGAAAGATTTAGATACAAAAACCGAAAATGATTATCCAAAACCCTTATAATGTATTACTACCTAAATCTAGTAATCTTCCAATAAAAAAATAACAAAAGAGATGTTAAATGCTTCGGAAAATACATGCATTTGACGTCTCAACACACTTTGATTATCAAGTATGTTTTATGTGTTTTTGTGTGATTAATGCATTATTTAGACTAGGATGATCAACTAGTTGATGATTGTGGGTTAATTATTTACTAGGTTTTTAGTCAAACCCGGAAGATTTTGACTTTTTTCGATGTGATTATCGTTGGTCAATGTTAGGTTATAATTGGGTATGACAACTAATTATGATTATTGATTGATGAAATTGCTTAGATTTAAGATGAATTTAAATGTATTGGACTAATTATCAATGTAGCTTACTAATAATGACTAGAATGAAGGCCGATCCTCGTAGTCGTTATTAGTGGATATATTTGTGTTATCCCAATGTTTCTCGTTTGTAGGACATTGTGTTAGTTGTATTGAGTCTCCATGTTTATTGCTAATTTTGGAGAAATCTATGCCGCCAATCATCTAGAGTGACCCGAGGGTAAGGGTTATTGTGTGGCGCCGATCACCCACTTTAACTATAATAGAGGATGGGTGAGAAATGTCTTTACTCGAAAGATGTTGACAAATTCTCCACAATTTATGGTTAATGCATTCTAATAGGGTAATTAGTCAATGATAAAAGGATAACTAGAAATATAAACCAATTGTTCTCAAGACTCGTTATCATCTTATTTACATCTTTCCATGCTAGTTGTTATCATATTTCCTTCCTTCTTTATAATCGTTTGGTAATTTAGCAATTAAAGTAACTGTAGTGTTTTCCAAAATCAAAAACCCCAACTTTGTTACCGTACACGTAAAGTGACATTTTTGTGTACCTTTTAGCTACATTTAATACTTGATAAAATCCCTCTTTCTCGTGGACGGTTCATACTTTCCGCTAGCTACTTTCTAGTAGTTAGCTGTAATTAGGGCCTATAGTACTATTTTTGAGAGGTAGGACGATGGCCTCCCAAATTTTGGCACCACTGTCGGGGAAAAGGCGTATTATATTGAGTGTTAGTGTAGTTCTTTGTGTTTTGTGTTTCTCTTCGTGTGTTCTAGTTTGTTCATAATTTGTGCTTCTTTTGTGTTTGTTGTTTTTCGGAAGTACGTATTTCCCTTGTTCTTGGTTTATTGTACGTGCTCGTTCCAAGAACCGAGAACATTTGCACTATGACCCTGAATTCTTTATGCTGCTTTGTTTTTATTTGCTTTTGTTCGAAGTATGTATCACTTGTGTTCTTGGTGTACTTCTACCAAGAATCCTTGCACTACTATTCCAAAATTTTATTTTTTTAAAAATGGAATTTCTTACCTTGAGAGAACTCATGATGAGAAGAGAGACTCAACAAGCAAGTTTTTGTAGGATTTGTCATTCTGACCATCCTACCGAGCCTTTCTATTAGTTGAGAGAGGAGCACTACGAGGAGAATAGAACCCTTTGTTTTTTAAACCAATGGTATCATGAGGAGTGCTATGAAGAGGATGGAGTTGCTAGTTTCCAATATCAAGAATCTCAAGAATGGTATCCATACTACGATTCTTACAATTCGATTTGGAGTGGTAATCCGAATTCGTCGTATGAGAATACACCAGAAAACCAACACTATGAGAAATATGATTAGCGTCCATAACCTTATGCCATGTCCCACAACCATGTTCAAGGAGGAGGTTCAAGCTCAAGTGAGTAGTTCATGCTATCAATATCGAATATGGTCCAAAATTTGGAGGCTCACACTTCCTCAAGTTTCAAAAACTTGGTGACCCAAATTAGGCAACATGCATCTTCCATGAGTCGTTTAGAAGCTAGAGATTCTGACAAGCTTCCATCACAACCAAAGGTGAGCCAGAAGCCAAGTGAAAATTCTTCTACCTTGATGGCCGAGGTGGTGAAGGAAGTTGAAGATGAGGTCCAAGGGGATGATGAGTTGGTTGTTGAAGAGAAAGATGTTGAGCACGGGGTGATTGTCCTATATTCATTATTTTTCCATCAAACCTCCACCTTCACCAATTAAACCAACTCCTCCATTTTTGGAATTCTTGGAGGAGACAATAGGGGAGCCAAATCATTATGCCAAACTCTCAAACCACCCATCTCCTTCAAGACAAACTCCACCTCCATAAAATTCTTTCCTTCAAAGATTTCTACCCCCACCTCTCTATTTTTGGAAGTTCACGGTGGAGGGATTCAAACCTTCATCATATGGATAACATTAAGGTCGTGCCAATGAACTTAAATATATGGAGCTTCTCGGGAGGCAACCCAATTTTAAATTATTTTAGTAGATTTTTATTTTGAAATAAAAATTGAAAAAATTCCCTCACCATTGACCTCACACTCTTACCCCAAAATCATAAAAACACCACCAAATTCACACCATCTAGGAGTACTACTAGTTGTTGCCTTTTGTGAATGTTAATAGAGACTTGCATAGTTGTGGATTTGTAGTGGATGGGTTGAAGTTGAATATTGGACCGAGTTCAAGAACATGGAGGAGAGAAGATTCATTGAGAAGTGTGCATTACTACCATCGGGAAGGACCTTCAAGGTGTTAGTTGTGAGTTTTTTTCTCCCTTCTTTGTTTATCTTGTCCTATTATTTACATTGAGGACAATGTGTGTTTCAATTGTTGAGGATATGAATATATGTCATTGTATTGTATTGTAGTATGCGTATGCTCTATTTTATTTTCTTTGTTTTAAGAAAAATCAACCAAGTTGAAAACCCGAGAGGGCAACTTAGGCATAATTGGAGGGCCCAGATAGGTCAAAAACCCGTGAAAAAAATGAGAGGTCTTATGGTGTGGAAAAGGTGAGTTATGAGTTTTGAAAAAGAGGTTGGGATGAAAACCCGTGAGGGCTCGTCGAAAAAAAAAAGAGAGAAATGAAAAAACTTTGAAGGCTTATCTTGCCACTATGGAACCTTTTGGATAGATTAAGCCTATTTTACCTTATTTTCGGATGATGAACACCTCACTTGTATGCAATATTGGGGGGGGGGGATTTTGTTGGGTAGAATCCTTTAGGCACAAATATGGGGATGGTAGTCTTTAATGTTTAGGGTTAAAGGAATTCTTAGAGGAAGATTTTCCAATATGTTATGAGGTAGAAAATCTAGGAACCACCTTAGACCTTGATCATCTTTACTCGAGAACAAGTAAAGGTCTTAGTGTGGGCTGCTTGATGTGCTCAATTTATATCCCACTTTTAACACATTCGAAGTCTAAGTTTTTAATAGATTAGGGACTTAATTGGAAATAAATTGATATTTTATCAAGACTAAATTGTTTTTTCGTACCTAACATAAGATCTTATACCATCTTTTGGTTTCCGAGACCAAAACCACGTCATTTTTGCACCCCACAAATTTAAAATAAAATTTTTGGTCCCCAAAACCATATTTTTGGCAGTTTTCGGGGACCAATATATGGTATAATATGCTATGTTAGGGACCAAAAAACAATTTAGTCTACATAAAAACCACCCGGAATCTGGTTTAGTTATCGAAAATTTCATTTTAAATTTGTAAGGTACTGAAATGACATGGTTTTGGCCTCGGGGACCAAAATATGCTATACGAGGCTATGTTAGGGACCAACAAAACAATTTAGTCTTTTTATCAATTAGAGGGTTAGGATGAATTCACATGTTTTATATCCTAATTATTTAATGGGATAAATACATTTATAACCTTGACTTTATGCTGAAAGTGTCATTATAACCCTGTAATATCAGAAAGTGTCAATTTAACCCTAACTAATTATTGTATGTGTCAATCTAATCTTGAATTTTGAAAGATTTGTGCCAATATAGCCAAACTCCCCAATTCCGGCATTGACCATATGAATTTAGGCATGACCAATAATAAAAATGACAAAAATACCCCTCATGACAAACCTATATTATTCTGCAAATCCTATCTTTCTTCTTCACCGAGTTTTCTGCCATCGGTTACCACCTACAACCACCACCATCGCCGCCCTCACCTCTTCCATCACCAGCCGCCAGTTACCACCGACAAGCATTATAGCCACCACCACAGAGTTACCATTGTTCTTAGATAGAGTTAACCAAGAAAATAAAGAGAAAAATAAATACTAGGATAGATGTTAGGAGTAGTAGAAGGGCTAAATTTACTGCTGTAAGTATATATAGTAATTGTGTGATAATTACTGATGGAAAGAGTGAAACTTGCAAACTGAACAACTTAGAGATTAACCACATATATTCACTTTATGCATTTTATTTTAATAGTAAATGAACCTCAGTATAATCCATATTTGAATAAGTATGGTTTGTTGATAACTTTGCAAAACCAACGCGGTGCCCTCGATGCAAATGGGGCTTCAATTTTGAGGCCGGCGAGGCTGTTCATTAGGTAACGAGGGCACTCTATGGTGGCTCAGATAGAGATGGGCTAAGGAACTCAGAGGAGTAGAGGCGCCGCCGATGATAAGTGCTAAGTTTAGGAGGGTGAAGGAGTATATATTAAATGAGCAGGGCTAAATGAAACTTGGGTGATGTAATCGGGGGAAGAAGACGATAACCTCTTTTTTATTTTCTCTTAATTTTTTAAGTATGTGAAAAAATAATCTTTTTATGTGATTCCGGCCAAATGAACATTAACTCAAAAGTCAGCTAAGTCAAAGGTTATATTGGCACTTTCTGAGATTGCAGGGTTATATTAGCACTTTCAGCCTAAAGTTAGGGTCATTTTAACACTTAACTTCTCTTTAATTTACGAAGTATTTTAGATTGTATTGAATTTTTTGGGTTTTGAAGAGTTTGAGTTTTGAAGAAACATTGAATAAGTAAGAAGATTTTGAGGAAGAAGGCCAAATACTAAAATTTGATAGAAGCTGGCAGATTAGGCATTGCGAGTCGCAATATATACTGCAGCTCACAACGGGCATTTTTCAACACTTGTTTTCTTCATTTTTAAAATACTCTCTCTTTCTCTTCCATTACTCTCATCCAAAATTTCTCTCTAAATAACCTTAGATTTCAGTTATTCCTTATCATTTACTCTATGTTTACCATGGATTTTGTTTGTTTGTTATGAGTTTAGTTAATCTAGGCTAAATATACTCTTGGGAGCAATTTGTAAGCATTTTAGTATGAATTTGTGAGATTTGATTTATCCTATTTTGCGATTTGATTATCAAGTATGTTTTATGCTTTCTTGTGTGATTAATGCATGATTTAAACTAGGATGATCAACTAGTTGATGATTGATGATTAATTATTTGCTAGATTATTCGTCAAACCTGGAAGACTTTGACTTTTTGTCGATGTGATTATCGTTGGTCAATGTTAGGTTATAATTGTGTGTGACAACTACTTATCATTATAGATTGATGAATTTCTTAGATTTAAGATGAATTTGAATGGGTTTGACTTATTATCGGTGTGGCTTACTAATAACGACTAGCATGAAGGCTGATCCTCGTAGTCGTTATTAGTAGTTTTATTTGTGGTATCCCAATGTTTTTTTTCTTGAATGGGTCTCCCTATTTATTTCTTCTTCCGGGAAAGTCTTTGACGCTGATTGTTTAGGGTGACCCGAGGGTAAGGGTTATTGTGTGGCGCCTATTGCCCACTCTAACTATAACCGAGGAAAGGTGAGAAATGTCTTCACTCGAAAGGTGTTGAAAAATTCTCCACAATATGTGGTTAATGCATGCTAATAGGATAATTAGCCAATGATCAAAGAATAACTAGAAATGTAAACCAATTGTGCCCAAAACTCGTTATCATCTTATTTACATCTTTCCGTGCTAGTTGTTATCATATTTACATCATTCTTTGCAATTGTTTGGTAATTTAGTATTTTAATTAACTGTAGTGTTTGCCAAATCAAAATCCCCCAACCTTGTTACCGACACATAAAGTGACATCTTTCTGAGCTATTCAGCCACATTTAACACTCGATAAATCCCTAATTTCTCGTGGACAACCCCGACTTGTCACTAGCTACTTTCTATTAGTTATCCTCAATTAGGGCCTATAAATACTATCTTTGAGAGGCACGACAGTGACCTCCCAAATATCGGTGCCTAAGTAGGGTGGTGCAAGAACATAGTTTGATAGGCACCTGTCAATCGTACCAGCGCAAACGTAGTTTCCAGCACCGGTAACTTGTACCGGTGCTGAAAAACCCTTGTATTTTATGGTGCCTGAAATATGGTATTAGTGACGGATATTAGTTGAGCACCGGTAGAGACCTGTGTTAATGCTTAAAGTTCAAATCCATCATCAACAATGGTACCATGATTGGTATTTTTGCTTGTGTGCCTGAACCCCTATAGTTTTATACACAGGTGTGTTCATAAAGACCCGATGATCATTAATTTTAAGCACCAGTATGAAGCTAATACAGGTATCTAACAAACTAGCTATTTGCTAGCACCGCTATTAAATGAACTACCAGTGCTTGATTTGCTTGCAACAGTATGAGATTAAATGTACCGGTGCTGGTTGACATTTCAATTTACAAAGAAATGTTTTAATTTTCTTGGCCCATCCCAGATCGATATCCAGGAAAATTACAAAAAAATATGTACAAAACACTAATTTATTGTGAAATAAAATGTATTGAATGAAATATAGTCGGAATCCAAACAAAAACTGTAGAAAGACCGAAGCTTGTAAAAATTCTCAAATTACAACCATCTATTTCGAATCACATCACGAATAAACAATCAATTAAATTATTTTTCTTTATTTACGGTAGGAGGTCCATCGATATCTTTGTCTCCTTCGAATATACCTCTACCCAAGTATCACACCATCTGTCGGCTACACCACGAATTGTTTTGGCATTGTATGCTCATTTTCCCTCAGGAAACACATGTGGTTTAAATAAGAATGATATTAGGTGTAACTCTTGATCATGTTAGAAATTTAAAGGTTTGATTTTTAATTTATGAACTGACCTCTAGAACTAGATTATTGGTAGAGGTAGTTTTGAGCACAAGTTCTTCCATAAACTGGAGGACGTAGTACCCGCATTCCCAATAATTCACCTAACACAGGTGCTAGAATGAACATTGATCAATTGTAATTTTTGTCAACAATGAAAGGAGTAAATCCACTTATGTGTTGAATGACTTGCATCAATATTGGTGATTCTCCAACTGGAGATGGTTGGACCTTTCTCTTCTCCCTTTGATATCGACATGATAGCTTGTAAATATAAATATTATAAATCTTTCACATTTAAATTATAATAGACATAATTTGTAAAAGGAAAGAAATTAAGGTACCTTGAAATGACTTTTTTTTCAATTATGTGGTGGGGTTTTATGCATCTGGTCATCGTGTCAAGAGTAAAAATGTCATCCGTACTAGGACGGATGAGGATTAGGTACCAATGATCATTGCGCTGAAAAGAAGCAATTTAATGACAGAATTGAAAGAATAGTTTGCACGATGTATTAGAATTATAGTTTGTGACTTACATGCTAATTTACGGCACCACATAAATCTCAGCGTCAGCCTCGAGCATGGTTATCAAAATCCGCTTGATACAATTTTCAATTTCTGATTCACTGTGCTTTTGGACCAAGCTTCCCATGCTTGACAGAACAAACTGTATGCTCTCATTGTTAGTGTCGAGTAATTTTTCCCAAAGGTGCCTACAAGAATAGCTATGATTAATGATGACAAACAAAATGAGACAATAATCGACTATATTTGAATTATTAATTGTAACCCGTCCACGTATCTATATGTTCATTTGAGAGCCAGGTCATCAAATGGAAGTTGCTAAACTTGTTCCCAAACTCGACCATTTGATTGATCTCCAATCCACATGAATGATGCGTGCCAAAGGTTGAAGGTCATAATTGGGGCAAAAGCATAACCTTTCCAGTGACTTCTATGCTCTGCACATGCTCGTTGCATTGTTTGATGTACTTCACCATATTGGAATATTCAGTCAAATTGCGCTGGTTGACAACCTACGATTTAAAAGAAAAAATATTGTTAGTTATTTAGTAGCACTCAAAATTTATTATAATTTATAATAAGATGGATGGTCTTGGGACGTATCTGTTTGATAGGTCTTGGGTCTAAAGATTTGAACTTTGATGGTCGGAGATTGGTGCTGGATCTGGATGGCTTTGTCGTTCATGTTTGTGTACCCTAGTGAGAAAATAAGTTTACGTAAATGAAAGGTAAGGAATACATTAATAGTAAGAGTTGTTGTAGAAATTACCTCATTGTCGCTGACATTGAGGCAATAAAGATCATTATCCTGGACTGTATTGTCTTCCACATCCTTTGGCTGGGGACTCAGACGCTGATCTCTTTATCTGGCCAAAGAGACAGGACAATTAACAACACTCCACCAATACCTCTCCCACATTATTGAATGCATGGTTGGCAGACGACAATCCAACTTTAGCAAGAGAGATTTGCTCACACACTCGAACGCGAGTTACTCCACTAGGTGTATTTTCACGACGCCTTAATTTTTGTAGCAATGCTTTCACGACCATGACCTTTTCTCCCTCAATGTTCTTAATGAACAAGCTGACCTCCTCACCATCATGTAAAAACAAAATATTTTGTTAGTCCTAAAAATCCAATGATTGAAATGAATGATGAGTTAAATTGAAAATAATGAAATAAAATGGGTGGAACCTCCTCATTCACTTCTCCATTGCTTGGACCATGGGCCACACCACTGAGACCGGTAGATACACCAACCAAGGCCTTCTTAATGAAACCTTTTGGGTCATCTAGGCCAGATGGTATATTAACCCCGTCCACTGCAGCGATGCCTTTCATCAGCTGGTTGAGGTAAGCCACCATAGCCTTAACAACCGATTGCTCAGTGGGGGCTTTCTTCAGCTCCCTTTTATGGGATGAGAAGCTACTGTCGCACTTGCTCCTTGCAAGATGTGGGATAACCACATTTTCTCGCAGTCCATTTTGTGTACCCCTATAGCGATCAGAGTGATCCTTCTTCTTTGTTGCTCTGATTAAAATATCTTTAGCGGGTTGCAACACGAGGGTCCCCTTTTTGGCCTTCTCATCCTTAACTGTTTTCATATGATTAAGTTAATAATGTGAAAAAGATGATAGTCAGAAACATTGTTTGATAGGAGTTGTACACTTACAATGTCTGCAGCTATGACTCCAACTTCTGTGGGTTGGTGCTCTCCTTGATCCCCTTGTTTGACTCCAGGTAAACCAGCGATCTGCCGGGCTTGAATTTCTTGGCACTAAGCCCCTGCTTGATCTCCTCTTCATTGTAACCTAAATCATCGAGCTTGTTTCTCTCCTTTTCTTTTAGCCGCTCAATTAGATTTTCCTTCGTTGCTCGGTTTCCTTTTGGACCTGTGTGGTGGGTGTATTTCTTTTTCTTTGATTGGGCGCTTGTTTTCTCCCTTATTTTCTGATACAATAATATTTTAAGTAAGCCAATAGCGTAATCAATTAGCAATTTATTACTTTAGTATTTTTTTGTAGTAATTTGAGCTATACTTATCATGAAGTCTTCAGTTTTCCGACTTTGCTCGAACATGTTCCATTCATCCTTATCCACCCACTTGTAGTGATCTAACGGTTTAACCTTTGATTTGTTTTTCCCACTCTCCACGTCATGTATGTATCTTTTTGCCATATTTTATTTCCAATTTTGATGAGCATCACACGCCTTGTTGAAAAAAATCCTTCTTGTCAGTCTTCCATTGTTTTTTTATCAGCTTGCTTTCAAATTTGAAACTTGCATGCAAGGAAAAATTTAACAATTTAAAAAATTGGACTAAGAGGTATAAAATTAAAAATCCATGGAACTTTGGTTCTAAATTATACAATGTAAAATTGTAGGAATTTACCTTAATGTCTTTCCACACCTCCTCCTTCATCGCCTATGGAATGCATAATTGCAATAAGCCATCGAAGCCCTCCAATATTTTGTGCACATAATTTTTCTGTCAATACACTCTAACATGACAAGGACGAGATCCCTTTCCTTGGAAAGCATGATTGACTGGGATGTGGTCGTGCCATGTAACCTGCACCAAGTGGTAATCTTAAACTTTTCGAATGCCTTCCCCCGCCCACCTGCCTTGGAAACATCACCAGTCCCTGCTTGTCCTTTTTTTGCCTTCACTACCATAGTCAGACTCTATTTGGGAAGCATGTTTGGTAGTGAAGGATGGAGTATCTTCTTCCTCAAATTAGATTCTTAGGGGAACCGCCTATGGACCAATTTATGGTCTCTGTCCCCCGCATCTTCTTGCTCCTCCAATGACATGACAAACCATGAAACATTCCACAAACCACGAAACATTCGACAAAACATTCTACAAACCCAATGAAGCCCATGAAACACCACACCAAACAACCTAACAACCATTTTAACCTTTGATCAAACACGGTCAACAACCAACCAACCTATTCCAATGAAACATCACAGCAACATGATATGAATGACATGAAAAATGAGTACATTAAACCTCTTTATCCATTGTTAAAAAACTTACATGACACCATTCAATCATTTTTGGCCAAGAATCAACACAACCTATTCAACCTTTGGAAAAAAACACAAGATAATAAACATATGCAACAAAGGTTAACCCTTGCGCATCTCATTGACTACAAACAACAGATTGGCAAGGGTTATTCTATGGGGGAAAACTTGTAACAAATACACATTGATTTAGCTTCTCGGAGGAATTTGATTGAACACGTAATTTACATACCAATTTAATTGAATTTGAACGACAAAAAAGGAAACGAGTTTAAATAGTTGAAATACCGTTGATGGATGAGAAGATCGAACGATAGATTCCAAGTTCTAAGTTGTTGTTCTATGGTTTGATTTGAAGTTCCTATCTGGGTATTGTTTGGGTTCTTATATAGGGTGGATGTGAGAAGGAGGAGTAATGGGTGTAGAGATCGTGGGTTAGAGGAGGATTAATGGAGGAGAAAATTGTGGGATGAATTGGAGAAGTGGAAAAGAACTCAGCTTGCTGTTTGAATGAGGAAGACGGGTCAGTTTTTTTAAAACCCCTCAGCACCGGTATGAAAGGACACATACCAGTGCCTATGTAGTTCATATGGTGTTTTGAGATGATCTCAAATTTGTCCAAGGGTGAAGAACCGGTAAAATACCGGTACCTATGCTAATTTGAAGCAGCTGAGACTGCTTTAAATGGGGTGCACTATATTATTTTTTTCTACCCTGAGAGGTACTAGTTGAATTATTTTCCAAGGAGCAGTGGTAATCAGACATGTGCCTATGGATGACATACCGGTGCCTATGAGTAAATAAGCAACTGCCTAACATTGCTTTAAATGGGGTGCACGCTTTTAATATTGAAATAAGGAGCAAGAACATGAAAAAGTTTCCAAGTATGGAGCACTAGTTCATGGAACCAGTACCATGAGGGAACCTACAGTGTCTTCAAGGTTAATATGGTCGACCACGTATCACTTTCAAGGGTAAACCATATCAAATGGGTAAAGATCAAATTGTTGATCGTGTAATTACGTCAACAGTGTATCTGATTCAACTGTACACCCCATCAATATGTAAAGGTCAAATATTTACTAGCGTAATATGGTTGACCAAGTATTGCCTTCGTGGATGAACCTTATCAAATGGGTAAAGGTAAAATCTTTGGTCGTGTAATTACATCGATCGTGTATGGGAATCAAATATATACTCCATCAAATGGGTAAAGGTCCAATATTTACTCCTGTAATATGATCGACCAAGTGTCGTCTTCAAGGGTAAACCATATAAAATGGGTAAAGATCAAATATTTGGTCGTGTAATTACATCGACCGTGTATCGGATTCAACCGTATCCTTCAGCAAGTGTGTATATTTCAATACTTCACTAGGTTAATATGGTCGCCCAACTATCACCTTCAAGAGTAAACCCTATCAAATGGGTAAAGGTCAAATCTTTGGTCGTGTAATTACGTCGACCGTGTATCAGATTCAACTGTATGCCCCATCAAATGGGTCATGGTTAAATATTTACTCATGTAATATGGTCGACCAAGTATTTCCTATAAGGGTAAATCCTATCGAATGAGTAAAGGTAAAATCTTTGGTCGTGTAATGGGTAAAGATCAAATCTTTACCCGTGTATTATGGTTAACCAATTATCGCCTTTAAGGGTAATATCTATCAAATGGGTAAAGGTCAAATCTTAGTTTGTGTAATTACGTTGATCATATTTTGGATTCAGCCGTAAACCCCAACATATAGGTAAAGGTCAAATTTTTACTCGTGTAATATGGTCGACCAAGTATTGCCTTCAAGGGTAAACCCTATCAAATAGGTAAAGGTCAAATCTTTGGTCATGTAATTACATCGATCGTATATCAGATGCAACCATACAATCCATTAAATGGGTAACGGTCAAATCTTTACTCGTGTAATATGGTCAACCAAGTATCGCCTTCAAGGATAAACCCTATCAAATGGGTAAAGGTAAACCTTTGGTCGTGTAATTACATTGATCGTGTAGCAAAATCTACCATATGCCCCCATCAAATGGGTTAAGGTTAAATCTTTGGATGTGTAATTACGTCGATCGTGTATCAGATTCAACCATACACCCCATCAAATGGGTAAAGGTCAAATCTTTACTTTGTAATATGGTCGACCAAGTATTGCCTTCAAGAGTTAACCCTATGAAATGGGTAAAGGTAAAATCTTTGGTCGTGTAATTACATCAACCATGTATCAGATTTAGCTGTATGCCCTATCAAATGGGTAAAGGTCAAATACTTACTTGTGTAATATGGCCGACCAAGTATTGCATTCAAGGGTAAACACTATCAAATGGGTAAAGGTAGAATATTTGGCCGTGTAATTACGTTGATTGTGTTTCAGATTCAACCGTACCGTATGATATGGTCAAATGTCAAATCTACTGGTAAAATATGGTCGACCAAGTATCACCTTTAAGGGTAAACCCTATCAAATGGGTAAAGGTAAAATCTTTGGATGAGTAATTACGGCGAGGGTGTATCGGATTCAACCGTATATCCCATCAAATGGGTAAAGGTTAATTCTTCACTCGTGTAATATGGTCGACCAAGTATCGCCTTCAAAGGTAAACCCTATCAAATGGGTAAAGATAAAATGTTTGGTTATGTAATTATGTTGATCTTGTATCAGATTCAATGTGATCATGTATCAGATTCAACCGTATACCATGTCAAATGGGTAAAGGTCAAATCTTTACTCATATAATATGGTCAGCCAAGTATTGCCTATAGATTTAACCTAACAAGACTAAAGGTCGAACCTATTGGCATGAATGACAATTTATGAAAAAATTCAAGTCATGGTTGACCTTACGCGAATAAAGGTAGAACTTTTATGCATTTATGTCAATTTACGAAAGAGGTCAAACCACGGTTTACTTAATAAGACTAAAGGTTGAAGTTTTTTTATGTATGTCAATTAACAAAATAAGTAAATCCCCAGTTGTTCTAGCAACACTGAAGATTGAACCTTTTTGGCATCGATGGTTCAACATCACATCTCTTGGCACTCCAATTGACATGCCAACAAAACTATTATCGACTTCAGCTTTATGACCTTATTGGGCCTAATGACGTTGCTAGCTCGGAACAGACCGCATCAAACCCCACTGAATAACCGACAAAGCGAGCAATGTAGGTAAATTTTCGGTCATTCCAAAAAAATTAGCGGGAAACTAAATTTTGAGCGCCTACATTTCCCATTAGGGGGAAAACTAAAACTTAGGCGACCCAATTCTGTAAAAAAATACACACAAACACCATCTCAACTCACTTCCAATAAAAAATGCGTCCTTCTCCCATCTCCTCCAACTCTCCCACCAAAATACATTCCCTCAAATTTCTATTAATTCACACCATATCAAACAATCAAGTGTGGAATCAAATTGCTCCTTTCAAGCTACCACAAGTACTGGAGATTGGAACATTTCCAGATGCAAATTGAGGAAGTTTTCATCCATTACATGTTTATTTTGCAATTATTTTGGTTGAATACGTTGGATATATATTGATTATATCATGCAAAAATTAAATAATGAAAATTAAATGAACAATTTACATATGCAAGAATAATAAACTTTTATTAATTATTCAAGCATACAATCAGAAAGATTAAATTATGAATAATTAAAGCATACATGGGATATATTAACAATTAATGAATCCCGTTTCAAGCAAAAAATGATGGAGTCACGAGTAAACTCGCGGCCCTTGAAACGAATGAGTCCTGTGGTAGATATCGTTCCCTAGGATAAAATCATCAAAGGTAACAATTAACACGTAAGAGTTACCTCGGATTCACGCAACTATCACCTTGACAGAGCAACAAACGGAAATTTTGAGAAAGACAGAAAGAAGACTCAAGTTTAGAATATGGAGAGACTTGAGAAATGGTGCGAGTTTCCTGACTGACTTAGAAGCTCTATTTATATAGATCTAAGACACCCTAATCATGGAAACATGATATTCTAATTTTCTGTAATCAGATAAAAATATTCTCCAATCACCAACTCATCAAATCGAAGAACATTCCTAGAATACTCGAATTAAATCTGCTGGAAAATTTAAGATATACCTACGCAATATTATTCAGCGTATTAAACATGGTAAACCACGTATTCATTTACGAAAAGATATCACACTAAATATGGAAGTATTTTGTTCTTATCTCTTAAGTATTACACATAAGCAATTCCATATATATTACGCAGCTGGGCCTTATAGAGACTTCCACGCGGTCCATACGCGTTTTAGACAGTCTAGAGAAAAGTCATTCTGGGCCAATTTCTGCCCAATTTTCCTCTTTCAAGCGTGATATTTCAAACATCCATAACTCATTCACCCTTGATCTGTTTTGAGAGTTTAAATAATCAATTTTATAGTACTCGCAGAGAAGAACCCAAAAATGACATCCACCGACCCTAAATTCTTTTGGGTTCCACTAAAAAGATGCTCAAAAGTTGACAAAAATCAACTTTTTAACCACCATTTTACAACAATCCCCCACATGAATGGATATTGATGTAGCAATCAGAACAATCAAGTCAGCCACGGAGTTTGTGTTTGTGATAGTTTCATTTCGACAGCATAGATGCCGCATAGGATAAGTAGGTGTCACCCTTTGAACTTTCCCTTGAGAGAGTACACTTTGCCCACTGAAGTAGACGCAATATCCTTGAACCTCCCCTACCACTTGTGTGAACGACAATGCACTTCCCACATACATCATTTTTAGCCCTTGCGCTTTTCTCGGTTGTGTCCATTAATCAGGCCATGAAACACGCCTCGTTCTGTAAGGTTTCTAAGAAATTGCGTTCCAACAATTCCCTTTCGAAGTGGCCACACTTCTCTCTTACATAGATGCTTCTTAGCGTAAGAGCAGTTCCGTAAACTATTGTGCTCTTTCAAGTACTACACACTCTTGGATCATTAAAAGAAATTTAATGATTAACCTCCATTCACATCACTGTTTCTTCATCATGGTAATAAACAGGAGGTATGAAACCCTGATGGGTCTTTACAGTTTACTTGTCCCTTTGAACCTAGATCTTGGGATCTTTAGTCATATAGGTTGGGTGTCCACGTACGTAACCCACCATTTATTGGACTTAGTCATATTCCTTTTGATGAGTTCTCAACTAACAGTCAATTCAATTTCCTCGTCAAGAAATCAATTCAATCCTTTTGTTAAAGAATCAAAACCCTTATCATATTGGCCTCACATAGTCAACATCAATAATTATCGTAGATAGTAGTCATCTAATGATATAGTGTTTTAATCGAGACACACCATCATCAATATGGCTTTACGCTACACTAACAGGTGTTCGCATGTTTTGTTCATCCTGAGATATCTACCACTAGATGGCATAGCTTCCCCAATCTTATCCAACACAATGGACTTAGATTCCTCTATGAATCTGGCAAGAGAGAACAATTTCTATACACAATTCAAGCCATATCCAATAGTCTTTTCCAAGGATCATTTTTGGTTTGCTTGTGTATCATCTTACTTTCCATTATAAGCAATGTCTAATGTACTCTTTAATAAGTACTTCAGACTTTCAATGACTCTTGAGTTCTCTTCTTAAGAGACACGTCACCTTTAAAAAGGTAACTTACAAGTTTAGAGTCATTCCATTGAATACGACATATCTCCAAGAGACTCAATCATCGTATCAATTTTCCGTCATGAGAAAATCATCAATTCAAAGACATAAATGACATGGTCATTTTTCATGTCCCTTAGCGTATACACCTTCATCAAACTCATTGATTCAATATCATTGGCTAAACAAAAATTTGTTTGGTCAAATGATGGGTCGTTTAGGAGATTTGAGCTTTTCATTTTGCTCTATTCAGATTTTACTATATAAATCTCCAAATAACCATTTAGGTCCATCAGATGTACTTCTAGCTTTCACAGAGCCTCGATAGCAAGTATCATCACCCTTGGACGCATTCTCATGTCTAGAGTACACCAATAAAGTACAAAAATATATTTACTAATTGTTCAAATCTACTAGTACTCGAGTGATGTGGTAGAGCAATCTCCCTATTGATCTTCGTCTTCTACAAACATCATTTCATGGAATCTCGTTTGCTTCGTTGGTTTATCACTGATCCTTAATGATTCCATCTATAGACTTATAAGTCCATTTATGATAAATCAGGACCACTATCAGAAATTTTAACAAAATACATTTCCGTCAAGATGTATTTCTAATTTCCGTACATTATTTCATGTGAGTCTCAAGAAATTGATAGCACTTCAACATTTTGCATATCTAGTAAAGATACCCTTTACGTATTCCTTTTACTACCTTAGCAATACGCCAATCCCCATATTTGAAAGAACTTGTAGGATGGCTCTAAGAGGAGTTTTATTTTCCTCCTTCTTGGGGTATCTTATTTAAAAGATAGCCAGCCAACGTAAAGACTCCCCCACATCGCTTTGATCATTTCTAGAAATTTCTTCAACCACCACGTGACCTTGCAAATGTTTGTGCATTGTGAATCACATTCACCAAAGGATTCTATGTGTTCACCGTCGTGGTCACATATAACCACATATGGTTATCATGCATCATGCAAGTGGTTTCGTTAATTTAAAAACCCCACTTATTAAAAGTCTTATATATTCAATAACGAATCAAACACAAGGTTCTTACCCATAAAATTTCTTATAGGGCTCTAGATTCTTCAACAATCACAACACTTTCATGTATTGATATTTTATCATGGAAGTTTCTCCTATATTCCTTCAACTCCTTTGGAATTAGAGATAAATAAACTTCCAAATCTCAACTAATTGATCATCCTTTCGCGATCACCACCACCAATGTAGTATCAAACAGTCGAGGATTCGATTAAATCTCATTAGGGCGCAGTTTGAGTTCACTAAATCCACACAATTTCATGCCCATTTTAAAGTCAAGTTTCAGTACAACTACACTTGACTTTTAGACTACTCAAATCAAACTTGAGTTCCTTTGTGCCAAAAACACATTCGAGTCGGTTGCTCGACTCACGTTTGAGTGCACTGTTAAACTCGATTTCGAGTTTACCCTCTTGGTTCGAGTTAAAGTCCTTCCGACTCAAATTTGTATTTTGTCGATCAAATCGATTTAAGTCTCTTATAATGACTTTTCATCTCGAGTACATATGAAAATTCATATAGTCATTGAATTTTTAGGTTTTCGTCTACCCCCACACTGGGCTGGTTTTATTGAACATCCCCACACGTGTTAATTTTTTCAAAACCTCGTGTCTTCGGGTTCCTAGACCAAATGTCTTAGGATTACTCATCTCATAATTCTAAGGTTTTCCAAACAAAAATCTAGAGATTTGACCAAATGTCTTGGGATTCCCAATCTCATGATTCTTAAAAATGTTCAACCATAAATCAAGAGATTTGACCAAAAAGTCTTAGAATTTCCAACCTCACGATTCTTAGTTTTCTTAACCAAATTCTTGAGATTTTTCCCATAATTTTCCATAGTCATGATAACTCATGCTTTAGGGTTTATACCATGATTCATAAGAACCAATACTCTAGACATAGTCGTAAACTAATGTCTTCACGTTCATATTTGTCATGGTCATACAAAATAACCCAAATATGTCACGTCGATCACATATGCTCTATTCATGCAATCTAAAAATTGCCAATTATGAGCCGTATGCTCGTAGGCAATCAATCAAGATAGCCAATTATCTGGAATAGCCTTGTCAAACCTTTCAATTCATCAAAATGGCACTTTCCCAAACAAATAATATAATCACAACATATATAAGCATAACACAATTTTAGATACAACATAAATTTAAAATTTCCCGTATATGCAGCTAAACAAAACCCATAAATCAAAGGTAATACACCATGGATCAAATAACCCAATGTCACATACTTCATTCGTGCATGAATTTACACTCTCACTGGGAGATTTCATATTTATGTGCAAATGAATTTTATTGTTTTATCGCATGAAATTCTCAAAACAGGCATTAATTAAAATTGGTATTCACAATATTTCCAATTTTACAAGCATGCATGCACATTATCATCGATCGTAACGATTTAATATCCATAACTATGGAAATTATAACCGTAGATACATAGTAGTATTTCACAAGAAAATCTCTTTAATCACATAATTATGCACATGTAGCCAAAACCATATTGCTTTAATCACTCTACTTTATAACCGAAACCCAAATTATGTACATGTAGCCAGACCATATTGCTTTCCGCATATCCATGTCTTATGTATGCACACATATATATATATATGTATGTGACGGAGACAACACGTAACTTATCTAAAAATGTTATAATCTTAGTGTCTCCGCGGCATATCAAAATTCGTACGAACATCATCAATCTATAGAATGGAAAAATTAAGGGAATATAATATTTTTATCAACTTGATTGATCCGATGATACCTCAAGATTCCCATAATGCATAAAATGACGACATATATGTCATTTAATTTAACATATATACATACCATATATTTCAATTTGTAGAATTCAATCTGCAGAATTGTAACTAATAGCCCCGATCAGAAGTCAACTCCACATCTCTTTCATGTTACCAAGAAATAAATTTGTCGTTCCTCCATGCCAAGTTTCTCTTCCATGAGAGATATAAGACTCAGATTCACCAATGCGTAGATACAAAAAAATAATTTTATTCACCATTAAATATATGTACACACCTCGTATCTCATATAAAAAATATACACAACAAATTGCTTGATATTAGTTTAACCAAAATCAATGAATTTAGAAAATTCCAACCGAAATAATTTCCGTAATTATTAAAGCACAAACATTCACCCAATAAAGGCATGCAATCACGGAATTCAACATGCATTCAATTATTTAGCCTTTAATATTAGTCATACAATTTCAAAAGGCAAGCACATTTAGAATGTAAAGTTTCCATCCAAGATCGAACCAGACGTGAAAAATTCACTCAAAATTGAGGCATGAATATGCAGGTTTCGTTAGCAACAAATTAAGCATTCAGTTGCACTTTTCAATCAATATAATTCATAATTTGGCATGCATTACTTGCATGAAATTATCATCTCACATAAAGTCCCAAACATATCTTTTTAATGTAGTTTCAAAGATCCGAATCAATATAACTCAACAAAATTTCATTCATTTCAAAATTGCTGGACATATATTGATTATATCATGCAAAAATTAAATAATGACAATTGAATGAGCAATTTACATGGGCAAGAATAATATACTTTTATTAAATTATCCAGACATACAATCGGAAAGCTTAAATTACGAATAAATAAAACATACATGGGATATATTAACAATAAATAAATCACGTTTCAAGCAAAAAATGCTGAAGTCACGAGTAAACTCGCTGCCCTTGAAACCAATGAGTCCCGTCATGGACATCGTTCCCTATGATAAAACCATCGAAGGTAACAATTAACACGCAAGAGTTACTTCGAATTCACGCAAGGCCCGAAGGACTATCACCTTGACAGAGCAACAAGCGGAAACTTTGATAAAGACGGAAAGAAGACTCAAGTTTAGAATATGAAGGGACTTGAGAAATGGTGCAAGTTTCCTGATTGACTTAGAGGCTCTATATAAATAGGTCTAAGACACCCTAATCATGGAAACATGATATTCCGATTTTCTGTAATCAGAGAAAAATATTGTCCAATCACCAACTCATCAAATCAGAGAACATTCCTAGAATACTCGAATTAAATATGCTGGAAATGGAAGAAATATCTGCGTAATATTCTTCGTTGTATTAAAATGATAAACCGGGTATATATTTACGAAAAGATATCTCACAAAATATGGAAGTATTTCGTTCTTATCTTTTAAGAATTACACACAAGCAATTCCATATATATATATATATATATATATATATATTACGCGGTTTCTTCTAGAGACTTCCACGCGGTCCATACGCGTTTTAGAAAGTCCAGAGAAAATTCATTCTGGGCCAATTTCCGCTCGATTTTCCTCTTTCAAGTGTGACATTTCAAACATCCATATTTCATTCACCCTTGATCTGTTTTGAGAGTTTAAATAGTTGATTTTATAGTACTCGAAGAGGAGAACCCAAAAATGACATTCACCGACCCTAAATCCATTTGGGTCCCACTCAAAATGATGCCCAAAAGTTGACAAAAATCAACCTTTAAACACCATTTTCAAATAGAATCCTTATTTTTTTATGAAAGAAACATTGAATGTCGTCATGAATTGATATGAATGTGTTACATGTTATATAGTGTATCTTGTTGATTTTGTGGAAATAATGTCATGTATATCTAATGAGAAGTGCTAGGTATAAATTAATGTTGATTCTAGGCAAGAATGTTATTTTTGCATGGTATGAACGTCCGACGTCAGTCACGTGCATTCGACACATGTAATAGCATGAATAAGAACGACCGACGTCACATCTATGACATAAATTTTGATTCTTTTCATGATTATAATACATGTTATGTAGTGTATAGTGTGGATTTAGAGGAAATAATATCATGTATAACTAATGAGAAGTGTTGGTCATAAATTAAGGTAGATTCTAAACCAGAATGGTATTTTTCCAAGAACGTAGTATAAATGTTCGACGTCGGTTAAATGCATTCGGCTCATGAAATCGAAAAAATAACCCAGACCGACGTCGCACACATGCACATGTATTTTTGTTTGTTTGCTTTAGATGCCCATTCATTCTATGTCTAAAATTAATGGACATTTTAATTTCATAGATGAAAATAATGAAACATAATTGAGTTTATAGAACCACGACTACTCGAATGAGGACATCAATGGTAGCTTTTATTTCACGAAGTATTAGTCATGTATTAGTATGATTAATTAGTGTATATATCATTTGGGGACTGCTCATTTCTAACATAAACATATGTACCTAGACTCAGATTAAGTGTCGTGTCCGAGTAGGGATCAGATACGGTGACACTCGAATTTAATATTTTTTATCGATACACTGACTCGGTCAACTGAGTGTCTTGACTGTTATTTTGACATGTCTACCAAAAAAGTATCATAAAATATATTTTGACACACCTATATTTTTATTATTTTATTGGCTTTGTGTATATTGACGTGGGTTTGAAAGCTAAGGAAATTTATATATTTTAGACGACTGTGATTGGCTAGATGTTTATCTTTTCTTTCATTACACTGATTTGAGGTAGTTAAGTCAAACTAATGAATTCGAACGCATTTTGCGTCCAGTTTCATTAGTTTGACTTAATCACAAAGAATCTAGAAGCAACTAAACTAATTTAAAAGATAAACGGATAAGTTTCCACAACTTTCAAAGTTATCTGTTTCCCATTCTTTTGATACCCACATATGTTTTTAAATTCATCGATCGATGCATAATTCGGTCAAATTTCGACACGTGTCATGTGTCATATCAAATCGAAACGTGATTCTCCTCCTTATCGTCGGTGTCAGGGTAACACAGACATAAACTTTATTTTGTGTGGAACTGGTGTAACTGGACAAAGCTATTTATCAATGGATTTTCAACATGTGGATGAATGACCTGTCACACGCTACTAGTCGTCCTGTTATTGTTAATGTCGTTCAAAGATTTGGCAATGAAGATTGACTACCAATAACAGTTTGTAGAACGATTTCGTAATTTAATTTTAATAGATTGACTACCATATTATTGGTCTACGTTCTACGTCAACAATCATACGACATGAGGTTCCCATATGGTGCAATGTCGGTTGATGTTCCTTGTTGTGTCGAGCTCTATAAAAGCGAAGTCGATTCTACCGAAGTCCACACTTTATTATCATGTCGGCTGACTTATTCTATGCACCCACGTTGGTATGCCCTCGGTCCCGGTGTCGGTTCATGACTTTTTACCCAAGGTTTACTGAAGTAAAAAGTATTGTACTTTTTACCGCGCCACTATTTACCTCAATTTTTTAAGGCTAAAAATCAAGGTAAAAACCCTTGCAGAACAGATGTAAAAGATGTTGTCTCTTGCAATGAGCATTAAATCAAAGATTCACTTCGATATATAAATAATAACTCATTCATGGAACGCTGGAGTTACAGTTGAAAAAAAATCATATATGAAGGATTAAGGATCATATAAAATCACTCTATACTCCCTCTGTCCCACAACTATTGGACGCTTAACTTTTTTAAAGTCAAATTTATTAAAGTTTTACCAATAATATAAGTTTATATATATGTGATAAAAATATTATATGAGATATTGTTAGATTCATCTTAACATATATTTTCTAAATATCAAATTCTTTATGTTGAACTGGTACACGTAGGTAGAGATATTGATAGTCAAAGATGATCATTAGAGACCGTGAAAAAGTAAATTGACCAAAAGTAATGAGACGGAGTTAGTAGTTGGTAATCTATCGTATTTGTTCTTCCTTGTAGGCTGATCATGTCACCTCAAGTAATTAATGCTAGAAACTAATCAATTTATTCCGGTATCATTCATGTATTGTTTAACTACTTTTGGTTCAGAAAAAGCGAAATCCCAATAAGTTCTTACCAACTAGAACAAAGAAAGTTTCACCTAAAAGGAAGAAATAAATTCACTTGTATCTTCAAAGTGTGACTCCAAGACATCATCAAAAAATTTCGTCATACATAAGCCTGAAACAAAACGCATATTCCCAACAAACGTCGTCTTCCATTGAATTCTGGACTGAGAAGGTGGCCTAATACATCTACATTTGAATCTCCTGATCATAAACACTACATATAAATAGGCGATTGAGTTTGATGATCATCATTCATCCA
>JAULKM010109034.1:6648-23489 GCA_032355605.1 Rubia tinctorum
GTCATTCCTACTTGGGAAGTTTGAATGACTGGATTCATTTCAATCTTGTTTCAACAACATACTTGATGAAAAATACTTGTACTGAAGCAATATGAGGCGAGGATATCTAACCGTGGATTAATATTTGTTAGAACTAGAACTAACCAAGAGAAGGGTTCGTGTTTAAGTGGGTGATGCACTTTTGAAGAACCTATTTATCAAAGAACTAACGAAGAATCTCCAAATATCAATTAAGCTTATCATAATGTATCAATGAGTGACTTATTTATGAAACCAAGGTTTGTTTGTAGAACCTGCAAGCCAAAAAAGACCCCATCCTAAAACTTTAACAATCAAAGGTTTGCGTTTGACTCGGGATCTTCTAACTTTGCCGAGGAAGAGGAACAATGATGGGTGGCTGTGGTCATACCTAGGCATATACAAATCCAACTTTCTGTCATAATAAAAGAAGAATGAGAGACTCAAATCAACCATATTCTATTGGAAATCCATGTAACTCTAGTTAAAATAATCAAGAGCACGTGCTAAAAGAGACTGATTACCACTTGGGAAAGATTGAATGACAGGCATCATTTGTGTCATCTTTCATCCAAGTCCTTCATGGAAAAACACCCGTACTTAAAAATTATTAGGTAAAGAATTCCAACCACAGATGAATATTTGCAATATCTCGTAGTAATCAAGAAAGAATCAAGAATGTATGGATTCTATTCAATCATGTTTTAACAACGTACTTGATGAAAAACACTCGTTCTGAAGCAATATAAGGCAAGGAAATCTAACCATGGATTAATATTGGTAATATCTCGAACTAACCATGAGAAAGGTTTGTGTGCAAGGGGGTGATGCACTTGTTAAGAACCTATTCATCAAAGAACTAACGGAGAATCAGCAAATATCAATTAAGCTTCATCATAACGTATCGATGAGTGACTTATTTGTGAAACCGAGGTCGGTTGGTAGAACCTTCCGGCAAAAAAAGATGCCATCCTACAGCTTTAACAATCAAAGGCCTGCATTTGACCCAAGATCTTCTAACATTTCTGAGGAATAGGTACAGTGATGGGCGGTTGTGATCCTACCTAGACATATACAAATCTAACTTTTAGTCACAATGAAGGAAGATGGGTGACTCAAATCAACCACAATCTATCAGAAATCCATGTAACTCTAGTTCAAATAATCAAGAGCAAATGCTAAAAGAGACTGATTGCTGCTTGGGAAAGATTGAATGCCGGGCATCATTTGTATCATCTTCCATCTAAGTCCTCAATGGAAAAACACTAGTACTTAAACAATATTAGGTATGGAATTTGAACCACGTATGAATAATTGCAATATCTCGAAGTAACCAAGAAAGAATCAAGAGCACTTGCGAGAAGACAGTCATTCCTGCTTGGGAAGTTTGAATGCCCGGATTCATTTCAATCTTGTTTTAACAATGTAGTTGATGAAAAACACTCGTACTGAACCAATATGAGGCGAGGAAAGACCGACTTAAATCAACCACAATCTATGGAAAATCCATGTTACTCTTGTTCAAAGAATCAAAAGCACATGCTAAAAGAGACTGATTTCTACTTGAGAGAGATTGAATGCCATGCATCATTTGTATCATCTTCAATCCAAGTCCTTGATGGAAAAACACTTGTAATTAAACAATATTAGGTTAGGAATTTGAACCAGGGATGAATATTGGCAATATCTAGAAGTAACCATGAAAGAAACAAGAGCACATGCTAGAAGACAATCATTCCTACTTGGGAAAGTTTGAGTGTCTGGATTCATTTCTATCATGTTTTAACCATGTACTTGATAAAAACACTCGTACTAAAGCAATATAAGGTGAGGAAATATAACCGCGGATGAATATTGGTAATATCTCAAACTCACCATGAGAAGGGTTGGTGTGCAAGAGGGTGATGCACTTGTGAAGAACTTATTTATATAAGAACTAACAGAAAATCTACAAATATCAAATAAGCTTCATCATAATGTATCAATAAGTGACTTGTTTGTGAAACCAAGTTTGGTTGGTAGAACCTTCAGGCCAAAAAAACCTCATCCTATAGCTTTAACTATCAAAGGCCTGCGTTTGACTCAGGATCTTCGAACTTTTCCAAGAAAGAGGAATAGCGATGGGTGGCTGTGGTCCTACCTAAATATATACTAATCCAAATTTTAGTCTTAATGATGGAAGAATGGATGACTCAAATTAACCACAGCCTCCCATCATTGTTCCTCTTCCTCGGCAAAGTTAGAAGATCCTGACATATGCAAATACAACTTTCATACCTAATGAAAGAAGAATGGGTGATTCAAATTGACCACAATCTATCGGAAATCCATATAACTCTAGTTCAAAAATCAAGAGCACGTGCTAAAAGAGACTAATAGCTACTTGGGAAAGATTGAATGCCAGGCATCATTTGTATAATCTTCCATCTAAGTCCTTGATGGAAAAACACTCGTACAAAAACAATATTAGGTAAGGAATTTGAACCATAGATGAATATTGGCAATATCTCAAAGTAACCACGAAAAAATCAAGAGCACATGCAATAAGACTGTCATTCCTACTTGGGAAGTTTGAATGACTGGATTCATTTCAATCTTGTTTCAACAACATACTTGATGAAAAATACTCTTACTGAAGCAATATGAGGTGAGGATATCTAACCATGGATTAATATTTGTAATAAATAGAACTAACCAAGAGAAGGGTTGGTGTTGAAGTGGGTGATGCACTTTTGAAGAACCAATTTATCAAAGAACTAACGGAGAATCTCCAAATATCAGTTAAGCTTCATCATAATGTATCAATGAGTGACTTATTTATGAAACCAAGGTTGGTTTGTAGAACCTTCAAGCTAAAAAAGACCCCATCCTAAAACTTAAACAATCAAAGGCTTGCGTTTGGCTCAGGATCTTCTAACTTTTCCGAGGAAGAGGAACAATGATGGGCGGCTGTGGTCATACCTAGGCATATACAAATCCAACTTTCTATTATAATAAAAGAAGAATGAGAGACTCAAATCAACCACATTCTATCGGAAATCTATGTAACTCTAGTTCAAAGAATCAAGAACACATGCTAAAAGAGACTGATCGCTACTTGGGAAAGATTGAATGGCAGGCATCATTTGTATCATCTTCCATACAAGTTCTTTATGGAAAAAAACTCATACTTAAACAATATTAGGTAAGGATTTTGAACCACTGATGGATATTGGCAATGTCTAGAAGTAACCATGAAAGAATCAAGAGCACATGCTAGAAGACAATCATTCCTACTTTGGAAGTTTGAATGCCTTGTTTGGTTTCAATCATGTTTTAAGAACGTACTTAATGACAAAAACTCGTACGGAAGCAATATGAGCCGAGGAAATCTAAGCTTGGATTAATATTTGTAATATCTCGAACTAACCATGAGAAGGGTTGGGTTGCAAGAGGGTGATGCACATGTGAAGAACCTATTTATCAAAGAACTAATGAAGAATCTCCAAATATGAATTAAGCTTCATCATAACATATCATGAGTGACTTCTTTGTGAAACCCAGGTCGGTTGGTAAAACCTTCAGGGTAAAAAAGACCCAATCCTATAGCTTTAACAATCAAAAGCCTGCGTTTGACTCAAGATCTTCTAACTCTGCCGAGGAAGAGGAACAATGATGGGAGGAGATTGTGGTCATACCTAGGCATATACAAATCTAACTTTCAGTCTTAATGACAGAAGAATGGCTTACTTGAATAACCAACAATCTATTTGAAATCCATGTAACTCTAGTTCAAAGAATCAAGAGCACATGCTAAAAGAGACAGGTTGGTACTTGGGAATGATTGAATGCCAGGCATCATTTTTATCATTTACCATCCCAGTCCTTGATGGAAAAACATTTGTAGTTAAAAAATATTAGGTATGGAATTCGAACCACAGATGAATATTGGAAATATCTCGAAGTAACCATGAATGAATCAAGAGCACATGCTAGAAGACAATCATTCCTACTTGGAAAGTTTGAATGCCTGGATTCATTTCAATCATGTTTTAACAATGTACTTGATGAAAAACACTTGTACTGAAGCAAAATGAGGCGAGGAAATCTAAATGTGGATTAATATTGGTAATATCTCAAACTAACCACGAGAAGGGTTTGTGTGCAAGAGGGTGATGCACTTGTGAAGAACATATTCATAAAATCACTAATAGAGAATCACCAAATATCAATTAAGCTTCATCATAATTGAGGTCGGTTGGAAGAACATTCTGGCCAAACAAGACCCCATCCTACAGCTTTAACAATCAAAGGACTATGTTTAACTTTGTTTAACTTTTTCGAGGAAGAGGAACAATGATGGGTGGTTGTGGTCCTACCTAGTTATATACAAATCCCACTTTCAATCCTAATGAAGGAAGAATGGGTGACTTAAATAAACCACAATCTATCGGAAATCCATGTATCTCTAGTTCAATAAATCAAGAGCAGATGCTAAAAGAGACTGATTGCTATTGGGAAAGATTGAATGCCAGGCATCATTTGTATCATCTACCATCCAAGTTCTTGATGGAAAAACACTGGCAGTTAAACAATATTAGGTAAGGAATTTGAACCACGGATGAATATTGGCAATATCTCAAAGTAACCGTTAAAGAATCAAGAGCACATGCTAGAAGACAGTCATTCCTACTTGGGAAAATTCGAATGCCTGGATTCATTTCCATCATGTTTTAACCACGTACTTAATGAAAAAATCTCGTAATGAAGCCATATGTGAGCCAAGGAAATATAACCATGGATTAATATTGGTAATATCTCGAACGAACCATGAGAAGGATTGGTGTGCAAGAGGGTGATTCACTTGCGAGGAACCTATTTATCAATGAACTAACGGAGAATCTCCAAATATCAATTAAGCTTCATTATAACATATCAATAAGTGGCTTATTTGTGAAACTGAGATCGGTTGGTAGAACCTTCAGGCAAAAAAATACCCCATCCTACAGCTTTAACAATCAAAGGAATGTGTTTGACTATGGATCTTCTAAGTTTACCAAGGAAGAGGAAAAATGATGGGTGGCTGTGGTCCTATCTACACATATATAAATCAACTTTCAGTCCTAATGAAGGAAGACTAGGTGACTCAAATCAACCACAATCTATTTGAAATCCATGTAACTCTAGTTCAAAGAATCAAGAGCATATGCATAAAGAGACTAATTGCTACTTGGGAAAGATTGAATGCCAAGCATCGTTTGTATCATCTTCTATACAAGTTCTTGAAGGAAAAAACTGGTACTTAAACAATATCAGGTAAGGAATTCAAACCATAGATGAATATTGCCAATGTCTAAAAGTAACCATGAAAGAATCAAGAGCACATGCTAGAAGGCATTCATTCCGACTTGGGAAGTTTGAATGCTTAGATTCATTTCAATCATGTTTTAACAATGTACTTGATGAAAAAAACTCGTACTAAAGCAATATAAGCCCAGCAAATCTAAGCGCGTATTAATATTTGCAATATCTCGAACTAACCATGAGAAGGGTCGGGTTGCAAGAGGGTGATGCACTTCTGAAGAACCTATTTATCAGAGAACTAACAGAGAATCTCTAAATATTAATTAAGCTTCATCATAATGTATCAATGAGAGACATATTTGTGAAACCCAAGTCGGTTGGTAGAACCTTTAGGGTAAAAAAGACCCCATCCTACAGCTTTAACAGTCTTAGGCCTGCGTTTGACTTAGGATCTTCTAACTCTGCCGAGGAAAAGGAACAATGATGGGCCACTGTGGTCATACCTAGGCATATACAAATCTAACTTTCAGCCTTAATGTAGGAAGAATAGCTGACTTAAATCAACCAC
Organism: Rubia tinctorum; assembly: GCA_032355605.1. Lineage (NCBI taxonomy): Eukaryota > Viridiplantae > Streptophyta > Magnoliopsida > Gentianales > Rubiaceae > Rubia > Rubia tinctorum. Next base: position 12,518 of record JAULKM010109034.1, read on the forward strand.
AATATTTTGAAATCCATATAAAGAATCAAGAGCACATGCTAAAAGAGACTGATCGCTACTTGCGAAAGATTGAATGCCAGGTATCATTTGTATTATCTTCCATCCAAGTTCTTGATGGAAAAACACTCGTACTTAAATAATATTAGGTAAGGAATTCGAACCACGGATAAATATTGGCAATATCTCGAAGTAACGATGAAAGAATAAAGAGCACAGGTAGAAGACAATCATTCCTACTTGGGAAGTTTGAATGCCTAGATTCGTTTCAATCATGTTTTAACAATGTACTTGATGAAAAACACTCGTATTGAAGAATTATAAGGCAAGGAAATCTAACCGCAGATTAATATTGGTAATATATCGAACTAACTATGAGAAGGGTTGCTGTGCAAGAGGGTGATGCATTTGTGAAGAACCCATTTATCAAAGAACTAACGGAGAATCTCCAAATATAAATTAAGCTTTACCATAACGTATCAATGAGTGACTTATTTGTGAAACCAAGGTCAGTTGGAAGAACCTTCAGGCCTAAAAAGACCCCATCCTACAATTTTAACAATCAAAGGCATGTGTTTGACTCAGGATCTTCTAATTTTTCCGAGGAAAAAGAATAATGATGCGAAGTTGTGTTCCTACTAGACATACACAAATCTAACTTTCAGTTTTAATAATGGAAGAACGGCTGACTCAAATCAACAGCAATATATCGGAAATCCATATAATTCTAGTTCAAAGAATCAAGAGCACATGCTAAAAGAGACTGATTGCTACTTGGGAAAGATTGAATGTCAGGCATTGTTTGTATCATCTACCATCCAAGTCCTTGATGGAAAAACACTTGTGGTTAAACAATATTAGGTATGGAATTCGAACCATAGATGAATATTGGCAATATCTCGAAGTAACCATGAATGAATAAGAGCACATGCTAGAAGATAGTTATTCCTACTTGGGAAGGTTAAATTCCTGGATTCATTACAATCTTGTTTTAATAAAGTACTTGATGAAAAACACATGTACTGAAGCAATATGAGGCGAGGAAATCTAATAGTGGATTAATATTTGTAATATCTCGAACTAACCAAGGGAAGGGTAAGTGTGAAAGAGGATGATGCACTTGTGAAGGACCTATTTATTAAAGAACTAACAGAGAATATCCAAATATCAATTAAGTTTCATTATAACGTATCAATAAGTGACTTATTTGTGAAACCCAGATCGGTTGGTAGAACATTCAAGCTAAAAAAGACCCCATTCTACAGTTTAACAATCAAAGACATGCATTTGACTAAGGATCTTCTAACTTTGCCGAGGAAGAAGAACAATGATGGGAAGTTGTGGTCATATCTAGGCATATACAAATCCAACTTTAAGTTCTAATAAAGGAAGAATGGGTGACTCCAATCAACCACAATCAATCAAAAATCCATGTAACTATGGTTAAAAGAATCAAGAGCACATGCTAAAAGAGACTGATTGCTACTTAGGAAATATTGAATGCCAAGCATCAGTTTTATCATCTTCCATCCAAGTCCTTGATGGAAAAACACTCGTTCTTAAATAATATTAGGTAAGGAATTCGAAGCATGGATGATTATTGGCAATATCTCGAAGTAACCATGAAAGAATCAAGAGCACATGCTAGAAGACAGTCACTCCTACTTGGGAAGTTTGAATGCCTAGATTTGTTTCAATCATGTTTTAACATTGTACTTGATGAAAAACACTAGTACTGAAGCAATATGAGGCAAGGAAATATAAACGCAGATTAATAATTGTAATATCTCGAACTAACCATGAGAAGGGTTGGTGTGCAAGAGGGCAATGCACTTGTGAAAAACCTATTTATCAAAGAACTAACGGAGAATCACCAAATATAAATTAAGCTTCATCATAATGTATCAATGAGTGACTTTTTTTATATCATAAAATGAGCTTTATTAATCAAAATATCAACCAGGACATAGTTTAGGCCATCACTCCTTGCCTTTTACAATCAGAAATTGCTAAACCAAAACTAATTACAAGGCTGTTACACACTTTTTTCTCCAGTCACACTCAGCTTTGATCTTTTGAAGCAGTAGCTCCATCTCTTGGTTCTTGCCTTGAAGTATTCTCTAGTTTCTCTCAATCCATATTTGGTATAGGGTGGTGGAATATGTCTGCAGTTTGCTCCATTTCCTCCTTATCATAAGCTGGTTAAGTTTCCTTTTCAATTCCCTCAGGTTGCAAGCTACCCCCAACTGCATTTGCTGAATCATGGCAATTGTGAAAGGGCATTTAATAAATATGTTGTCAGCATTCTCCCTCTCTAAGTGACAGAAGCAACATAAATCTCCTCCAGGAATGACTTTGAACCCTACCAGCCTATCCATAGTTGCTAACCTGACTTTGAAGAGCATCCAAAGGAAGTAACTATGTCTAGGTTGTATTCTGGGGTGCCATAGCAGTCTTTCCATGTAGTCCTTCTGTGTTCCACCTTTATGAATGTTATAAGCTCTTCTGATGCTGAAACCTCCATTTCCTTTCACACACTCATCAAGCTGACTAGCCATTTGCAGTTTCAGCTTTGTGATTGTTTTCCAGCCAAAGCTATGTGAATCTGAATCCTTATAGTTTTTGAAGGACTTGCCCTTGATGTAGTAGGCATGCACCCATTGCACCCAGAGCATGTCCTTTTTGGAGCAGACATCACAAATAAGTCTACATAGAGAGACCTTGTTCTATAGAGATGGATCCCTCAGACCCCACCCTCCAACTGCCTTTGATTTGCACATTATATCCCATGCTACTGCAGTAATGCCTCTTTCTCCTTGTTCCCTCCCCCAGATGAAGGTCCTGCACAGCTCTACTATTTCTTTGTGAATGCTTTCAGGGAGTTTAAAAACACTAGTCCAATAACCTGTGATGCTCAGGAGGACTGTGTTAACCAGTTGTACTCTACCAGAATAACACAAATTTCTGGAATCCCACCTTTTTAGCCTCCCAGTGATCTTCTCCAATAAAATGCTATAGGTTACTACCTTCCATTGGATTGAGTTCAATGGCAGGCCCAAATATTGCAAAGGGAACTCTCCTTTTGCAATCTGCAGTACATCCAGGAACAAGTCTTTGTCTTCCTCATTCATTTTGGAGAAATGTTTTTGAGATTTCCCCTCATCGACAGCAAGTCCAATGGTTTTCTGGAAATCCAACAATGTATTTTTCACTCCATGCAATATTTGGTGTCAGCAGCAGTAGAGATGAGCAGATCATCAACAAAGAGTTGGCTGTGAACTTCCACTTTCTGGCATCTCTGATGGAAACCAATGTTTTTTCCCTTAAACAGGTGATCTAGAATCCTTATCAGATACTCCATGCTAAGTACAAAAGGCAAATAAGAGAAGGGGTCTCTCTACTTTACTCCTCTTTTCCCATCAAAGGGTGTAGACAGGGTTCCATTAATTGAGAGGCTGAAGGAGGAAGTGGTGACACAGCCTCTGATCCATTCTAAGAATAGACCTGGCATTTTCAACATTTTTAGCCACTTGAACAGAAATTCCCAGTTAAGGCTGTCAAAACCCTTTGATATGTCAACTTTAATAAGGCAGCTTGGCTTCAAGTCTCCATGGCTATACTTGTGAATCAGCTCTTGAGTTTGCAGAATGCTGTGAACTATATTCCTGCCCTTCACAAATGCAGACTGGTTATTTGAGACCAATGTAGGCATCACCATCCCCAGTCTGGTACATAAGATCTTTGTCACCATCTTGTATATGATTGAACAACAAGAAATAGGCCTATAATCAGACGGTCCCTGTGGCTGTGGTTTTTTTGCAATCAAACTAATCACTACTTTACTGAAGTGAGTAGGGATTTTGTAGCCTTTGAAGTAGCCTTGTACTTCTTGAGTTACTCCCTCACCAATAATACCCCAACATTGTTTGAAGAAATGGCTGGAATAGCCATCATGGCCTGGACTTTTGCTGGATTTAATACTCCTCGGAGCTTGGAAAACCTCCTGATCTAAGACTGGCTTGATCATTTAGGCTTGCTGCTGTATTGATAAAACTGGCCCCCCTTAACCATCTGTGTATTGATCCTCACGTCAGGTATGGTTTCCTGTCCCATTAGGCCCCTAAAGAACTTAACCAGGTGATCATGAATCATCTCCCTTCCCTGAACCAGCCTATCACCAATTGTCAAGGTAAGGTAACAATATGGTTATAGTATGTTCTGGTCTTCAGCATTGCCTAAAACAAGCTTGTAGGTCTATCTTCTTCTTTTAACCACCTCACTTTTGCCCTTTGCTTTAGGAATCTGTATTCAGCCTCTGCCAATCTAATAGCCTTCCTCCTGCTGTCTTCCTCATCTGTTTGCTTTTGCAGTGATCTAGGATGATTTGCCAGCTCCCTTTGATCTTTTTCCCACTTCTCTTTTGCAATTGCAGCCTTTTTCTCAATATGTGAGAACTTATCTTTGTTCAGCTTCCTCAGGGGGGTTCTAGCATGTGCAGCCTCTGAAATAGTTGTGTTAGATTTGTGATTTTTTCCATTTCCCATACAGCCTTCATAGTTGCCTCAAACATTGGGATAAGGTTCACATATTGAAGAATTTAAAAAGCTTTGATTTCCTCTCTTGGAGATTTTGTAGTTTCAGAACTAAAGGCAGTGATCCGAGTTGCCATTTATCACTACCTGGCATATTGAGTCTGTCAGGTTATCCATCCATGCCACATTTACCAGGGCCCTAGCTATTTTTATATAGATTCTACCATCCTCCTTCCTCCTGTTGGACCATGTGTACTGAGGGCCTATTGTTTTCATTTCATATAACTGCTGATGGAAAACCACTGATTGTAAATCATCTAGTTCATGCTATTGAATTGGACTTCCACCAATCCTATCCTCAAAACCCAGGGGGTTGTTGAAATCCCCCATTACTAGCAAGGGTTTATCTTCGTGTACCACCTTCTTCATAAAACTCCATAAGCTTCTCCTGTCTTTTGGTTGACTATTGCCACAAACCATAGTAATGTAGCAGACCATATTCATTCCTTTTACAAGAACCTCAATGTCAATCCATTGGTCCCCTTTGCTCAAAATCTTCACATTAAAGTAACCTCTCCATGCAACCCAAATTCTGCCACTATCAATGACTGAGCTATTTGTTTCCAAACTCCAGTTTAACCCAATGATTCCCCACACCTTTTTTTCATTTTCTCTTTTAACTTTTATTTCAAAGAAGCCTAGAAAGCCAACTCAGTTGGATAGACAAAAATCTCTAAACTGTTTCTGCTTCACCTCACTATTTACCCCTCTGAGATTCAATCTAAAATGTTACTTATCATATGGGAGAATCAGACAGGATATTAAACATATTACCTCGACTTATTCCCCTGCCACTGAATTCTGCCTGATAAGGATCCGAGATGGCAGCCCTGAAACTCTGTAGGAGATCATCTGGTTCTTCATGGTTATCACTGTTCAATGTTGCTCTTCTTCTGGTGACATTTTTGAACTCCTCCTCCCCTTCTTTTTTCTACAAATTATCCTGGCTACTATTGACTTTTGCTGGAACAGTTTTTGTGATTGCCACATAGACCTGTTTCTGGACTGGTTTTGGCATATCTCTCTTCCTGCGTTTCTTTCCTTCATGCCCAATCATGGAGCAAAAACTACACTTGATTGGCATCCATTCACGGACAATGTCCTGACTTTGGATCACCTCATTTTCATCCAGATAAGGCAGTTTCTCAGGTATTTTTTTGCAGTTCAACCTCTACCAGAACTCTGGCATAGTCTAGCCTTTCCACCTCCCTAGTTGCTCTGTCCAGCTTAAGGGGTACTCCTATTAGGCCCAGTATTGTACTTAGGATCTTTGGTTTCAAGTAAACTAAATCAAGTTTTGGGAGCTGCAACCATAGAGGCACTGTTTTAGGGATATCTAAGTTAAGGTTCTGTGTCTATTTTTGGATGATAACCGGTTTGTTGTCAAACAAAATGACCCTCTTTTTTAGAACTTGATCTGTCTGTGCTTTTAGTGCAAATTTCACCAGAAAAATTCCTGGTTTTGCGAGCCAGATTTTCACTATGGTATGCTGCTTCCATATCCTCCTAAAAAACCATTCATCACAGAGAATGGAGGGAAAACCACTAAAATTTTACTCACTACGGTTGAATCCCAGCCCTTTATACTATCAGTCACATACTCTTTATAGATTTTTCCCATTACCAATCCATCAATCTCAATTGGGGAATAGAATTTTACCTCATCTAGCTCCTTCTGCTCGAAGAGAGCAGTCAATGGCATCTCCTCATCTTTTCTTTCCCCCAAGGAATTTTTGTGTTTGTTTTCTCCACTGGGCCTGATTCTGATTTGACCTCTGTTTCTTTCCCTTTTGAGCGGCTTGACTGGGTCAGTTTTGGTGGTGTCACCATCCCCATACCTATATCTTCACCATTACCGGCTACAATCGAGGCTCCAATTGAGTCTTGGTCCTCTAGGTCTTCTAGTACAGTTTCCATTCCTTTGACATGAGTCTGTTGCTTGGTTACTGAAAAATCCTACAGTTGAATTTTACTCGGGGAGCTTTTGGTTCCATAGATGATTCTCTTGGCTTTCGCTTTCTTCTTTCCACCTGATTTACCCATTTCTGGAGGCAGATTGCTAGAAGTAATCACAAAATCCGATGGAAGAGAAAATGGAAGAAGAGAAAGACCTAGTTATGGTGTAATCATCCGCATTCATCAGCTTTAACAATCAAAGAAGACCCCATCCTACAGCTTTAACAATCAAAGGACTACATTTGACAAAGGATCTTCTAAATTTGTCGGGGAAGAGGAACAATGATGGGTGGCTGTTGTCTTACCCAGATATATACAAATCCAATTTTCAGTCCTAATGAAGGAAGAATGGGTGACTCAAATAAACAACAATCTATTGGAAATCCATGTAACTCTAGTTCAAAGAGTCAAGAGCAAATGCTAAAAGAGACTAATTGCTACTTGGGAAAAATTGAATGACCGGAATCAGTTGTTTCCATTTCCATCAAAGTACTTGATGGAAAAACACTGGTAGTAAAAAAATATTAGGTAAGGACATCGAACCGCGGATGAATATTGACAATATCTAGAAGTAACCATGAAAGAATCAAGAGCACATGCTAGAAGACAGACATTCCTACTTGGGAAAGTTTGAATGCCTGGATTCGTTTCTACCATGTTTTAACCACGTACATGATAAAAACACGCATACTGAAGTATAATGAGGCAGGGAAATCTAACTGCGGATTAATATTGGTAATATATCAAACTAACCATGAGAAGGGTTGGTGTACAAGAGGGTAATGCACTTGTGAAGAACCTATTTTCAAAGAACTAATGGAGAATCTCCAAATATCAATTAAGCTTCAACATAATGTATTAATGAGTGACTTATTTATGAAATTGAGGTCGGTTGGTATAACCTTCAAGCCAAAAAAAACTCATCCTACAGTTTAAATAATCAAAGGTCTGCGTTTGACTCAGGATCTTCTAACTTTGCCGAGGAAAAAGAACAATGATGGGCAGTTGTGGTCCTACCTAGACATATAAAAATCTAACTTTCATTCTTCCAGACGGAAGCATGGCTACTAAAATCAACCACAATCTATCTGAAATCCATGTAACTCTAGTTCAAAGAATCAAGAGCATATGCTGAAAGAGACTGATTGCTACTTGGGAAAGATTAAATGCTAGAAATTATTTGTATCATCTACCATTCAATTCCTTGATTGAAAAACACTGGTAGTTAAACAATATCAGGTAAGGAATTTGAACCATTGATGAATATTAGCAATATCTCGAAGTAACCATGAAGTAATCAAGAGCACATGCTAGAAGACAGTCATTCCTACTTGGGAAAGTTTGACTGCCTGGATTCATTTCTATAATGTTTTAACAACGTATTTGATGAAAATACTCGTACCGAAGTCATATGAGGCAAGGAAATCTAACAGTGGATTAATATTTGTAATATCTCGAACTAACCATGAGAAGGGTTGGTGTGCAAGAGGGTGATGCACTTGTGAAGAACCTATTTATCAAAGAACTAACAGAGAATCACAAAATGTCAATTAAGCTTCATTATAATATATCAATGAGTGATTTTTTATTTATGAAACTGAGTTATATATATTAAGCACAACCATCAACCATAATCGAAGTTTAGGCCATCACTCTTAGCATATTACAAGCCCCAAATATGTCTATTACAAATTAGTCAAAAGACAGAACTAAAAGGTGAGAGTTTTTCTCCATTTACATTCACTAAGAATCTGCTCAATCAAGTTTTCCTTTCCCTGCTCCTTTGCTTGGAAGATCCTCTAATTTCTTTCAATCCAAACCTGATAAAGAGAGGTTGTTAATAGTTGTAGTCTACTCTATTGCCTCCATGTCTTATGTTGTTTTAGTCTTCTCTTCAGATCCCTCTTGTTCCTTATGTTTCCCACCTTGAGCTGCTGTAAAATGTCTATTGTGAATGTGCACTGTAAGAATAGGTGAACTGTAGTCTCCTTGTGGTTTTTGCAGAAGCTACAAAGTGATCAATGAGTGACTTATTTATGAAACTGAGGTTGGTTTGTAGAACCTTTCGGCAAAAGAAGACCCCATCATACAGCTTTAACAATCAAAGGACTACGTTTGACTTAGGATCTTCTAACTTTGTCCAGGAAGAGAAACAATGAGGGGTAGTTGTGGTCCTACCTATATATATACAAATACAACTTTTAGTCCTAATAAAGGAAGAATAGGTGACTCAAATAAACAACAATCTATAGGAAATCCAGGTAACTTTAGTTCAAAGAATCAAGAGCAAATGCTAAAAGAGATTGATTGCTACTTGGGAAAGATTGAATGCCAGGCATCATTTGTATCATCTTCCATCCAAGTCCTTGATGGGAAAACACTCGTACATTAACAATATTAGGTAAGGAACTCAATTACGGATGAATATTGGCAATATCTCAAAGTAACCATGAAAGAATCAAGAGCACATACTAGAAGACAGTCATTCCTACTTGGGAAATTTGAATCCCTTGATTCATTTAAATCTATTTTAACAGCGTACTTCTTGAAAAACACTCATACTGAAGCAATATGAGGTGAGGAAATCTACCCACAAATTCATATTAGTAATATCTTGAACTAACCAAGAAAAGGTTTGGTGTGCAAAAGGGTGATGAACTTGTGAAGAGCCTATTTATCAAACAACTAACGGAGAATCTCCAAATATCAATTAAGCTTCATTATAATGTATCAATGAGTGATTTATTTGTGAAACCCAAGTCGGTTGGTAGAACATTCAAGCAAAAAAACCCCATCTTACAGCTTTAACAATCAAAGGCCGGTGTTTTACTCAGGATCTTCTAACTTTGCCGAGGAAGAGAAACAATGATGGCGGCACTGGTCATAACTAGGCATATACAAATCCAATTTTCCATCCTAACGAAGAAAGAATGGGTGACTCAAATCAACCACAATCTATCAGAAATCCATGTAACTCTAGTTAAAAGAATCAAGAGCACATGCTAAAAGAGACTGATTGCTACTTGGGAAATATTGAATTACAGGCATCGTTTGTATCATCTACAATCTAAGTTCTTAATGGAAAAATGCTCGTACTTAAACATTATTAGTTAAGTAATTAGACCAGTGGATGAAAATTGGTAATATCTCGGAGTAATTCCTACTTGGTAAAGTTTTAATGCCTGGATTCATTTTTATCCTATTTCAACCATGTACGTCATGTAAAACACTTGTTTTGAAGCCATATAAGGCAAGGAAATCTAACTATGGATTAATATTGGTAATATCTTGAACTAACTATGAGAAGGGTTGGTGTGAAAAAGGGTGATGCACTTGTGAAGAACCTATTTATCAATGAACAAACGGAGAATCTCCAAATATCAATTAAGTTTCATTATAACATATCAATGAGTGACTTATTTCTGAAACCGAGGTTAGTTGGTAGAACCTTCAGGCCAAAAAAGACCCCATCCTACTGTTTTAATCATCAAAGGCCTGCGTTTGACTCAGGATCTTCCAACTTTGCCGAGGAAAAGGAACAATGTTAGGCGCCGGTAGTCCTATCTACACATATACAAATCTAACTTTCAATCTTAATGACGGAAGAATGGCTGACTCAAATCAACCACAATCTATCGGAAATCCATGTAATTATAGTTAAAAGAATCAGAGCACATGCTAAAAGAGATTGATTGTTACTTGGGAAATACTGAATGCCAGACATCGTTTGTTTCATCTACCATCAAAGTCCTTCATAGAAAAACACTTGTAGTTAAACAATATTAGGTAAGGAATTTGAACTACGGATGAATATTTACAATATCTCGAAGTAACCATGAAACAATTAAGAGCACATGCTTGAAGACAGACATTCCTACTTGGGAAAGTTTGAATGCCTGGATTCATTTCTGTAAAGTTTTAACAATGTACTTGATGAAAATACTCTTACTGAGGCCATATGAGGTAAGGAAATCTAACCATGGATTAATATTTGTAATATCTCGAACTAACCTTGAGAAGGGTTGGTGTGCAAAAGGGTGATGCACTCTTGAAGAACCTGTTTATCAAAGAATTAATAGAGAATCTCCAAATACCAAGTAAGCTTCATTATAACGTATCAATGAGTGACTTATTTTTGAAATCGAGTTTGGTTAGTAGAACCTTCAGACCAGAAAACACCCCATCCAACAGCTTTAACTAACAAAGACCTGCGTTTGACTCAGGATCTTCTAACTTTGCCGAGGAAGAGGAACAATGATGGACGGCTGTGGTCCTACCTAAACATGTACAAAACCAATTTTAATTCTTAATTAAAGAAGAATCGGTGACTCAAATCAACCAAAATCTATAGGAAATCCATGTAACTCTAGTTCAAAGAATCAAGAGCACATGCTAAAAGAGACTGATTGCTACTTGGGAAAGATTGA
>JAULKM010109051.1:0-23488 GCA_032355605.1 Rubia tinctorum
CTCATTCAATTTCATCCACACATTTCAACTTGAAAAAAAAACACCTAAACCTATGGTGCCAAACATAGAAAAACGGACATTAAACTTTTTACTCTCCTCATTCAATTTCATCCACATATTTCAACTTGAAAAAAAACACCTAAATTTATGGTGCCAAACATAGAAAAACGGAGGGAGTTTGTCTGACTACTAGGTAGTGAGTGGGTTGTACTAGTAAATGCTCCCTGTAGACATCTGACCCGTTGACTGGTTTTAGGCTATTGTTTGATTTTTGTTTCGTTTTCACTTCTGTTAATAATTTGGAGACTCAGAGAAAAGGCAAAAAGTAGAATTATAAGCTTGTTTTTGTTTTTATTTTTAAACATGATGTTAATTATTGTTAGTCATTGATAAAACATTATAATCGAAGGCCAGGCGTGTTTTAAAAATGATAATTTTCGATATTTTGTCATTGTTAGGACACCGTGCAAGTACCCCGGGAAAAACATTGCCTTCCATGTAAACGAAGGATCGACTGATTTCTGGCTTTCTCTGCTCGTTGAATATGAGGATGCAGATGGCGATATCGGCTCAATGCACATAAGAGAGGTACTGGGACTATTATTTTTATTTCTTTCAATCCATCTTTGTTTCTACAATCCTTTCACCTGCAGAAATTCATTCATTTTTATATAGCAGAAATTCATTCTTTCATTTTATGCAATAAACTGGTCAACTCCGAGTCCGACACATCCACTTTCACACAGTACATGTTTTGTCAACAAAAACTGAAACTGCCTTAGAAGACCTTTTAATGTATTTTATGTACCATTTCAATCTGTACGCTCTGACTTTTGACAGTTAATTTAAAAATTGTTTGATCCTTACTATATTTCATTAAGAATAGTTAAAACTTATGGAAAATTGATATTTGAAAATATATGCTATAACGAATCTGACAATGTATCACATAATAGTATTTATACTTGTATACCAATTCAATTTTATAGTCAAAGTTAAAAAAAAATTACTAAATAAATAGTTAAATTTGTATCTTGAATTGAGAGAGGGGATTAATTCTCTTTTTGGGAGAAATCACGGGGAGAAAAAATGGACTTTCCTATAACAGAAAGATGAGTTTTTAGCATCACGTGACGGACACATTTTAGAGCTTTTCTACTGGAGAAGATTCTACTAGATGCTGAATCCCAAAAAGTAGCACGATAAAATATTTTTCTTTTCACACCCATACCCAACAAGGCCATACAAAATCTCTTTAGCGAAATTTTCCACTAGTTTAATGATTTTGCTTTTATACTCTGTAGTGCGATTTTGAAGTGTACCCTCTGTAAAATGGTATTTGGATTTCAAGCTTTAGGCAAGGAATCTCTCTCTTTTCTTGCTCTAAACTCAGCTGTAGCTTCCTTACCGAGTCACTTTATCATGTTGAAACACATACTCCTTTCGAGCATAGAAATTGACACAATTACTTTTGTACCGGTATTGTATGCAAAATGAGGTGAAAGTGTTGATAAGTGTATAAGCTCATTTTTTACCAATTTAGGTAAAAATTAAATTGTGCCACTTTTATGTAGAACGGATGAAAATAGAAATTGTATGCTAATATCTATTGGACGGGGAGTGCTTGATATGATAATGACATTCTGCCAATATGCACGTTAAGCGCTGAAGTAGAAAATAGAAAATTTGCATGATGCGAATAATCTTTTATGTTGCAGACGGGTTCCACCGAGTGGCTGCAGATGACTCACATATGGGGAGCCAATTGGTGCCTAATTGCGGGGCCCCTGAGGGGCCCATTCTCAGTTAAACTGACCACATTGTCCACTGGAAGAACCCTTTCTGCAAGAGATGTAATTCCACGGAACTGGACTCCAAAAGCCACTTACCCGTCTCGTCTCAACTTCTTCTGATCATTTTACCCAACTGAAGCTGCATGGTGTTTTTGCCTCTTTTCTTTGTGTGTGGTTTCTGCACCTTTGATGTCAACCCCATTGTCTGCACATCTTCTAATCATGTTTGTGACTGTTTTTGGCTGAGCTTTCGAGCCCTCTCCGAAGAAGGAGAGAGAGCGGTCTCACAGTATTGTACTCCATCGTAGTGTTGTGATTAATTTCTCCGTGTATGTTCGACATTCCTCCAATCAAGTGTTTTCTTTTGTTGAGTTCAACTCATTTGCACTGGTTATCTTCTACACCACCACATGGGGAAGGAGGGGATTTCCACACTGTAAAGCTTCGCAGGAATTTAGGGGCAATGAGCTTGAAATAATAGCTACTCCCCAACTTAATTCAAACTGCAATTTAACTATTCATTTAGCCAAAACATCTTAACTTTGACCATAAAATTGAATTGATGTACACGTATAAATATTATACCTTGTTAGAGTATTAAATTTTCACAAGTTTTAGTTACTCTCAATACAAATAAGTAAGGATAAAACATTATTCAAGTCAACTATTAAAAGTCAAAAGTTACAAATTGAAATGGAATAGAATAAGTAGTACTCCCTCCGTTTCACTAAGAGTGACACACTACGTTTAGCCACTTGAATTAATGTGAAGAAAATGAGTAGTTGAAATTGAATGTAAAAAGTAAAAAAATAGAATGAACGGATGAGATTGAAGGAATATTGCCAAATATGGAAAGTTTGTCATTTAAAAAAAAATATCTCAATAAGATAAGTGTGTCATTTTTAGTAAGAGGGAGTAAGAGATGCGTGTGAGTGCACTGAAGAAAGCTGCGAATTAGTTTAAGAGTCACATGCAATACTGAAAGAAGGGATGCAAACCAGAACCAAGAGAGTTTTCTAATAAGTGGCAACGGAAATATTTCAATTGAATGAACACATGTGGTAACGGTCCCAAGTGAATCTTTGATAAAAGACATATCATTCTCTCAATCTACTTTCCATGTGCAGGTCCATGTGTTTAACGGTCTTCCCCAACATAAGAGTAGATGTTATAATTTCTCCAAAGTGACAACCAATTATTAAGTCTTAATGATTCTTAACTACATCCATTTTTATGATTCAGGCGTATTTTTGCTTCTTATTGATTATTTATATATATCCTCTACTCCTTTCATTCTTCCACAACGGTTTAACCCGTCGTGACGTCATTCAATGTTCTGCCTCTGAAAGTTTCGTTGTTTTGTTTTGGAAAGTGATGTGTCACCATAATCGTTATGCCATTTGATTCCATTTACAGAAACAAATGAGGTAGAATAAGATTCGCAATTGGAATGTTAATCAGTTTATTCGCTGCTGATAAGGATTGGGCCGAATCGGCCCAATACCCTGGCTTTCAGGCCAGGCGGAACGGAAAAGAGAGCAAGCTCAGCTTGCCCAAGAAGGCAACGCAAGGAGGAGGAGCACGTGCTGATAGGACGACAAATGTGCCATCAACCACCAAAACATATATAACAAAGATATATTCAGAGGAGAGGGTAAGATTTCATAATCACATCACTATTCACCTATATTTGCTTTTACATGGCAAATATAGCTGACTGGAGCGTCGGAGTAGGCACGACCCTGCGCCTGCCTGCCTGACTTTAGTCTGCCTGTCTTGTAGGTTCAAGTGCGTATTGGGCTGGAGGAGATCATCTACAGGAACATAGCAAATCTAGGTATTAACATTAGCGCCGTTTATGGGGATCACATCATCATCTTTTAGCATCCACGCAGCTCGAACAAAATGGAGGCACGACCAAAGGGAAACCTGTTCAAACAGATGATCATTGAAGACGTGATGCACCAGGAAGAAAAGTCTACCTCGACGCTGACACCAGCGGGGGAAAGTTATCAGCTTTGCACGACAACGGAGATTATGAACAACTCGAAGGTCCTCCAAATGATCATGGCATCTCAGAAAGGAGATCATGAGAAGGTTGAAAGAAATGGAGGACATGCAAAATAGTAAGACAAAGCGAAGAGGACACGATCTGCAACCAACTGAGCTCTTCCCATAGCAAGAGGGTGACAGTGAAGCACCCAGTCGAGGGGAGTGGGGTCGGAGATGGCTTGAAGCAGAGCAAGGAACGAAAAAAGCACGACCACCTCTGGAAGAAAGGAACGGGCTGGAGACAGGGAGACCACAACAGACAACAAACAAAGAGAAGGTTATGTTCCACTCTCGAGGGGGAAGATCAGGTCAGGGGCACGACCCCCGCTAAGAGGAAAGGAAGAAGAGTCAAGGAAAGAGAGTAGGGGCTGCCGTTCACCAGGCGGATACAGCAGTTTACGGCTGATCCAAATCTAAAGATACCGATGAACCTGGGGAAGTAAAATGGCGAAGCTGATCCGGAGAATCATTTGTACACGTTTTGCACCAACATGACCACCTTCGCGATACCGCAAGCTATCTGGTGCAAGGTGTTTGCAACCACCTTGACAGTAGCAGCCATGGTGTGGTTTAAAAATCATAGAAGATGGGACGATTGACAGCTTCAGTCAGCTGGAGCAGAGAAAGAAATTTCCGAAGACAAGGTTCGGGCTGCTAGACAGCAGGGAGAAGCAAGAAGCTGTCGGCGTATTGGGAGTGGTTCAACGACGAGGCGAACCAAGTGGAGAAGAGAATCAGCCAGTTCCTCATTGACACATTCATAAACGGTTTGAGGCATGAGTTTCTAATGCACTGCACCCTGGACATGCGATGACGATTGATGAACTGATGAGGTGAGTTGGAAAATTTAACAGGGCAGATCTAGTCGACAAGATAAGGAAGGAAATGCAGGTTGGTCACGGTCAGCTGAATGCAGACGCGGGCATGGAGGGAAAACCGAGGAAAGCTGGGATAGCCAGAATATGCACCCAGCAAATGCCAAGCATGTTTAAAAGGTTGGAAAGGGTATTCATTCCGCAGATCAAAACGCCCAAAGAAATCTTCGCATTGTGCCCAAGGAAAGACATACTAGATGTGCCAATGAGGATGAAGAATGAGCTCCACATAAAGGATAAGTCCCAGTTTGGTGATTCCCATGACGACCATGGTCATGACACGGACGACTGCATCTATTTAAATTATAATGTAGAGGAAGCCGTGAGGAGCGGCGAGCTAACGCACTTGGAGAAAAGTGAAAAGGACTACAACAAGGGCCATCTACCAAGGCAAGAACAAGTACAATGGTCTCGCAGGCCACAGGATGGGCGGGGCAGAGCAAAGAGTCTCGACAAAGAGTGGAGGCGAACAGAGGAAATGAGGTTTCTAGGGCCGAGAAAGGTGAGGAGTATGGAAAAGGTAGAGATAAGACACCCCGAGGAGGATAGCAGAACAACGGTGATAGACATATACGCCATCATAGGCGGAAACACGGGAGGAAGGACCGAGTCTCAGTGAAAAAGGGATTCACGAGCATATGTGGACAACATAAGTTCTGTAGAAATCATGTATTGGCACTGCTTTGAGAAGTTGGACGAGAACACGAGTAGGAAGTTGGAACAAACAAATACCACACTGGTAGATTTTTCAGATAGAATAGTTTAGACTGAAGGAGCCATACTCCTTCTAGTGATGGTGAGGGAATGAAAGAGAAGCAAGACCATGGACATGAAATTCCTTGTCGTGAAGGCGAACAACCCAAATAATCTAATGTTGGGCAATGCCAGCGTTAGCACTGCTAAAGGGCCTAGTGTTTACTCTGCACCTCCTAAGGAAGTTCCCAACTAAGGGATAATTAGCCACGGTCAAAGGAGACCAGCAGAGAGCTAGAGAATGTCACAGGATTGCCCTCAGTAAGCGAAAGCTAGAAGACAAAAATGTGAGTCAAGGAGGATAGGCCAACAAGGTTAGGCTTGTCAAAATGATCGCAGGAAAAAATGACCCATCAAAGCTAGGCGCAGAGGTGGAAGCAGTAAAGCTGAGCGAAGACTGGTCAGTACAGGTGGGAATGTCCATCCCACCCGAGTGAACAGAAAACTGGTAAAGGTGCAAAGAGAGAACAAGCGAGCCTTTGCCTGGAAACCAGAGGACATGACAGGGGTACCGAAGGATGTTCGTTGTCATGAGATGAAAGTGGACCCTTCTTACAAGCCTGTCAAGTAGAGTCGAGGGATGCTCTGCAGGGAGAGAAACGAGGCAGTGATCAGGGAGGTGAGCTAGCTTGTTATAGCGGGCATTATGAAAGAAATCCCCTATCCGATTTGGCTGGCTAACCTTGTGGTGGTGAAAAAGGCAGGCAGGAGCTGGAGGATGTGCGTGGACTACAAGGGCTTGAACAAGGCCTGTCCCAAGTACTGTTACCCGCTGCTGGCCATTGACCAAAAGGTAGACGCCCTTACTATACAAGTAAATGTTTTCTCGATGCTTCTCCAAAATGTTTTCTTGACGCCTCAGGTTCATTAATTTACTCACCTTCCCAATAAACTCGCTCACTTGCTCCCTTACTCTCTCAACACTCGAGGAGAGCTGATTTCCAAAGTCTCTTATGCAGCAAAATACTTGGTTTTGGAGTGAGTCACTAGTTTTACTAAGGTTGGTTAAAGTGGCAAGTATTTCTTCACAAGCTGACATGGGGGGTCTTGTAATATGGCAAGCTCTATTTCCTTACCATATTCTTCAACCAGGAGCAAGTCTCTATAGGGTGATCAAAATGACAAACCCTACAGAGTTTCATATACTGAGCACTTTCTCTCCACATCTTCTATTTTTTTTCTATAAAAACAAAGGAAACAATTTTTTTGGAGTCGTCGTGCGAGGGTTCTCGATTTTTACCACAAACTTAAGCAATAAATTTTTCGGAAAATAAAAGAAAACGAAAGAACAATACTAATTACTCAACTAACACGATATTTAAGTTAACTACAAGACTGTTAAACTAATATCCCCACCAATGGCGCTAAAATTTAACCCACCCCTCCCGGCATTGCTAAATCACTAAACCTCGGGAGATTTACTAATATGCGAGAGAAGGACCGTTAGGGATCAAAGATAGAAATTTGTATTGTTTCTCTCATTCCTACACTAAACTACCAAGAATAATGCGGTCATCCACGGGGATGTTAGGAATATAATAATTAACTAAACACAACCGTGATCGGGTCGTCAATCCGACCACGTGTTAGGAATAATCAATGTTGGTAAAATAAGCATTTGGGGGGATTTGTACCAACAACTAATAACATGCAGTCACAATAATAAACAATATAGACTAGCACTCACGGAATATTTGCGTAACATGATTAATTTCAATTCGATCATCGATTTCATCACATATAACAATAAGCCTTTTCTAGTGTTTGAATCACGTAGTGTGAATGATGGTCAAAACTTACCCGTATCTGTCACACAAGGGTGCATGTATTAAATCTTCCATCAGCATCGCCTTCGCAACTAGAAGAGTGCAACAACTCCAATAGCTCATTGTGCAGTTCTGATTCTCCCCCGTGCGATTAAGTCATCGGCAGAACACTACGAACGCAATACCCCTAAGCCTAAAAAGGAAAAGGAAGTAGGCATCTTATCGATGGCTCTAGGATTACAAAGGTAATCCTAGATTGATACTTTAGCTATCTCTACCTACAAACCTTTAGACCAACAAGTTGGCTAACTAGAGCATGGTCGATCGTAACGTTAACAAGGGCAACCTACGTGCACACACCCAAACGGTTCCGGACCCATCGTTACCCCAAGCGCATCTAGGTTTCCCTTCTGGGGGGTATCAATAGTGAAAAAACATGAAAGTAGACTTTGGTGTGTGCTAACTAAGTGTGACAATCATGCAATTCAGAAAAATATTAAGAACAAGGCAGCATAATAACACAAAAGCACATAGAATAGGTGATCTATGAAATCTCACAAAATGAACATGAAAATTTGAATACAAATATTATTCCCAAGTAAATTAATTATTTCCTAAGCATTAAACACAAGTATTTCATTGGATTCAATACCTTTGGGGAAAAGGAAAATAAAAAGATGTAAAGAAAAGAACCTAGAGAGAAGGAAGAGTATCTTCTCTCTTTAGCCTACTCTTATAATTTAAAAATGACATAAACTTAAACTCTATTAGAAATAGGTCCATATATATAGTAGTAGTAGAGAATTGGGCCTAAAAATAGGCCCAAAAATGGCAAAAAAACCCTATCATCTGCAAACAGCGCGGGGGTGGCATCTAGCCCGATCCGTGCCAGCCGAGACCCCCCTTATTTTGGTGTGGGACATCGGGCATGGCAAGGACCATACCTCTCTTTCTGGTGTGACCTGTGTCAACCGACATTGGCCGTTGGCTAGAATTCCGTTTATGCTTTTCTAATCCGCATCCCGTGTCGTTTGGCGTGTCCCACCGGCTGGAACCTCCTTTTAATAGTATCTCGGCATGGAACGTGTCATTATTCACACTCCATGGGCTAGTCTTGGCATTGGTGACTTGAAACGATGTGAACCATGTGAAATGGAACGATCCACACGCATACTTAGCCGAATTTTGGAGTGTAAAGAAGACATGGGCCACATGACTGAATGGAAATGGCACGGCCCATGCTGGGGCATGACACAGTTCATGTTGGGTGAAACAGGTTGTGCCAAGGAGCTCTGGCATGGACCGTGCTGGGTGAAACAGGCCATGCTAGGTTGAGCCCTCATGTTGGCCTTTTGCTGTCCGTGCTGGCCATGACTGGCTTGGACGGTTGACTTGTTTGCTCTGCTACGAACAAACCTTTGGTCCGATTTGACAGTTCTTACAGTCAATTTTATAGCGGTTGAGAAGATGAATCCAATGGTGCCACCCTCAAGGGATGATTCTTCTCGTATCTTTCTCTGAACTCCATGTAACCTCGGACAACAATCCCTCCATTTTCCCTTAGCCTTCTTGAACTTTGAATCCACCTTTCTTTGGATCAATTCCACACACTCCCACAAATTGGAGTATGTGGGCTTCAATCTACTACCATCCTTGCAAATGGCATTCGATATCTTCTACCATCCTCGCGAATTGGCTTCAAATATCTTCAACCACCCTTGCAGATAGCCTTCTACAAAAAATGATAAAGAGTACTCACGAGAAACCTACCAATGAGATCAAAAAGGAGGTTCTAGGTGCCCGTGTATACAGAGTGTCCATTAGCTTCAATTAAGTATACAAAACTCGAGATTTAGACAAGAAAACCAATAATGGTCACCCTTTGTCGTGTAAACCTAACTAAAACTAGAAATCAACCTAACAAAATATGATAATAAATGTGTCAAATGCATCAGCTAACATATGCATAAAGGTGCACATAAGAAATCCATGACCGATTGAAAAAGGGAGACAAAGGAAACCTAAAGCAGCAAGTCTCTATAGTTTCTAGGTAGACAACAATTATACCCTCAGGCACGTTTATGACAGTCTGGGAATCACGAGGTAACCACATGCTCGTGAATATCGACAAAACTAACCCTCGTGGTAACAAAGGAATTTTCTAGCAGAGTACAAACGGAACGATTTCCAGGTTGGGTGGAATAGCTCTTAGGATAGCCGACAGTGGAAACGATGATGAAAAGTAAAAAAAAGGAAATACAAGGAAGAGTACCAGAGGGAGACAAAGAGATCGCCAGAAAAGCTTTTGAACAGAAGTAGGAGAGAACAGAGGAAGAGCAGAAGGAAGAGAATGGGAAGAAGCACGTGCAACAGGCCCAAGATATTCTTAGGGAAATGAAGCAATAACGGAATAATGAACCGCCTCTAAAAAATTGAATCTCAAAAGACGGACATGTGGAAGGCCTACAGACAGATAGCGTAACCGCAAAATTGGCCATTAAGGAAACGATTCTGTAAAGGCCAGAAGATTAAAATTAGAAAAACTGCTCAGTTTTTCCCCACAAAAAGGAAAACAAAAAAGCGCAAACCCGAGCAAAATTTACGACGCAGGCTCTAGACGCTGGACCTGTTCCCTGATGACGCGAGATTCCCTGAGGCAAGAGTCAAACCATGCACCTGAGTTGCCCAGGGCTAACCAGGTCTTGGGCTGGGGGACTTGATAAGGATTGTGCTGAATTGACGTAATATCCTGGCTTTCAACCCAGGCGGCACGGAAAAGAGAGCAAACCCAGCTTGCCCAAGAAGGCAACACAAGGAGGAGGAGCATGTGCTGATAGGATGGAAAATTTACCATCAACCACCAAAACACATATAACAAGGGAATATTCAAAAGATACGGTAAGATTTCATAATCATATCACTATTCACCTAGATACGCTTCTACAGGGCAAAAATGGCTGACTGGAGCGTTGGAGCAGGCACGAACCTGCGCTTGCCTGCCTTTCTTGTAGATTTAGGTGTGTCTGGTCTAGAGGATATCATCTACAGGAGCATAGAAAATCTTGGTATTAACAACTCCCATTTAAAATGTTTTGATTTTTGACTTCGGAACATATTTCAGTTTTCATTTAAAACGCACTTATAAATTTTTAATTTGATACTAATTGCAAGATCTGATGAAGATACCAAGACTACTACCACTATAGATGAAGACATTCCATGACTTGATCAAACATTTAAAAGTTATGTTTAGGATCTTCCGTGTGACATAGAAGCTCCTATGACTAGGGCAAGAACAAAGTTTAGAGATGTTGCTTTAAATACATTGATGGATCAACTTCATGATGAAAAATTAATGAAGAAATGAACATCGACAAGTTCTTGGATTTTTGTTCAAGAGTATCGAGGAAGTGAAGATATCATGAAGAACACTATTCTTTTTTTTCCCACCGTATTTTTAATGAGGTAGTGTGATCGTTGTAAACTATTGTAAAATTATTCATTTTGGATTTTAGAGGTTAAGTTCGTCCATGTGGGCTCTTAAGAGCTTAATTTTTAAAATCGAGTCCATTAGGGTTTAGAATATTCTATTTTATTCGGATTAGAATTAGATTTAGTAAGATTATTAGATAAGACAATATTCATTCAAGAACATTTCTTGATGAAATTGGACATATAGCTGTTTATTTTAGGTATTGTAGTTAGATATGGTTTTATCTTCTTAAAACTGTCATAAGTTGATTCAAATTTTGTTTCGGATTAGGGGTTCTGGCTGAGATTTTACCGTATAAATAGAAGGGTATGGCCGAACCTCTCCTCACCTTTTTATCAATCACATAATCAGAATATTGAGTTTATAATCTTTTCTTGCGAGCGTATTCATTGCTTCTTAATCATGCTAGTTAATTAAGTATCAATACCTTTGATTTGTGAACTAATCCCACGAGCTAGTTAATTTCATAAATCTCTATAATTGAGCAATCTCGAGGGCTAGTTGATCAAATTTTGTGCAGCTACACTATGTTTTGTAAAATCCCTCATTTAGTTAAAGATCTAAGATTCCGCAATCTAGAGTTTTTGCAAGGAGATTCATATCAAGGTCATAATACATATTAGAAATTTTAGTAATTTTCACAATTTACGAATTTGAAACGTAGTTTGACTACTTCAACATGGTAATAAAAATATATTTGTCTCGAAACAATAGTAAATGAAATTACACTTCGTGCCTTACAACTAATAAAATCATGTCCAATATCTATTGGAAGCGTTGTGACAAAAAATTGTAAAAACCACTAAACTAGTCAGAGTTAACTACATAACATGTAGTAATGTATTGAAAATGACTAAAAGCCTATGCTATTGAAGAATATATTTAATGGAAATGGGGAAATCATCATCCTCCAACCTAATGTGTAAATTTTCATCATGTTCCCCACACTTTGTAACTTGTTTAGAGCAAACGACTCATGCCTCCATCATCTTGAAACACACACTTCCTAGAAAACCTAACATATGAAAAAAAGGGATTTTTAAAGTTAGAATTTGAAGTCAACATATATAGTTTGCAAAGAGATGATGCGTAAAAATAATGCTCTAAAGAAAACCTACGTTGCATACCAATCATCGTTCTCATAATCCCGTTGTGCCAATTGACTACTTGTGTTGGGGCTTTGTCCATCGTTGATTCTTTTTGTGATTGTAAATTGTGCTGAATGAATCCCATCTATAGAAACCCAATAAAATACATATTATACATACAAAAATGGACCCATAAAGAATGATACTAGCGTTTAAAACCTAAATTTTCATACATGATATTACATTGATAT
The DNA here is from genome assembly GCA_032355605.1 of Rubia tinctorum. Classification (NCBI taxonomy): domain Eukaryota; kingdom Viridiplantae; phylum Streptophyta; class Magnoliopsida; order Gentianales; family Rubiaceae; genus Rubia; species Rubia tinctorum. The sequence continues at coordinate 12,072 of JAULKM010109051.1, forward strand.
GCTATGTAAAAATACATTAAAGACATTTTAATCTCTAACATAGGCTGCATTAATCACTAAAAATTACAAAGTGAGCATTCAAAATTTATCTGACTTAACCTTAATTTCATATCTGAACCTAAAGAGATGACCATATTTATGTTCTCGGTGATTTTGAGTATCCTCCATGCATAATAAATCGTTCTACCAAAATTGGTTATTGGATATGAAAAAGGAAAATTGTAATGGTGGAAGAAATTTTTTTAGATGGAGTGGAAGGGTTAGGGTTGTGATGGGGTGTGGTTTATATAGATATTAAATTTTGAGAAGGGCTTTGCGCGGTGGTTATACGTTGTGCATTGACCGTTGAAAAAAGTCTTATGATGATTTGTTATCGGAACACATTACGATTAGTGTAACGAAGTTGGAGTTGGACAGGGCTTGTGTTTAATATATAAATGGCACCTGTTGCAATTTTGTGACAAGATCTCAGAACAATAGTGTTCTTCCCCAACGCTTTCTTAATACCTAGAAAGTTTGAAATTCCCCCATCAACTAACACTTATAAAAATAAAGTTCAATCCTAAAAAAAATAAACTATTTTCTATGGGTCATTCTCGGATGAATCAAAATCTAAGAGGGTTCAGTACTCAAAGGCTCTTTCCGTGGCACAACTCAATCCAATATTGGAACTTGTGGTGTAGAATGATGAAAGGTCCCCAGTTTGTAAGAAAACAAGAACACGTCGTGAACACCGGCGTCCAAAAGGAGGCTAGAGAAAATAGCAAGTTCATCAATAAGGAGACATTAAAGCAGTACGAGGACTTTTTATAACGTAAATACGCAGGTACAAAGGTTTTAGGACCCGTCTCTGTCTCTAATCTACACATTGATTACATATTAGACTATTTACAGCCTTCATATTTATACAACCTGATAGAAATGGATTATCCAACTCTTACCAATGAAGTTTTTCAATTTTATGCTAATGTGGGGAAGCATGCCAAGGACTCTAACTTAACCATGGTAAATGGAATTAGGGTCACTGTTAGTAAATTCATAATAAATGTTATTTTAGAGTGCCCCTGTACTGAGCTTAGTTTATTGCGTTACAATATCCCCGATGACCTTTATGAGGTATATAACCAACAATCATGGTCTAGTAAGAGTGATTCTCAACCCCTCTGTCCAATGGAGATGGGGATAAAGTATTTCAGGAGATAGGCCCGATCGAGCTGATAAATATGACTTATCATCGTTGAGCGTGGATAAAAGATTGGGTTTCAAGTAGGTGTGTATGCATGTGCTTCCTAGTGAAGGGCATAATTTTAAACTTAAAATTGAAAGATGAATGCGTTTCTATTATACAATGGAAAAGAAATCTTTCAATCCGGGGTTCACCATTTACTCTTACGTTAACAAAGTCACCGGGACAATGAAGAAGAAGTTCCCCTACGTTGCTTGATCACTTAGATGATCAAAGAAAAGGAAATCATGCATATTGATCATCTATTGCTTCACAAAGCAACTGGAAGGGGCTAAACCTGAAGCAATTGGAAGTGGATTTAGAAACCAACAAGTTGAGGGTGAAGGTCGTGTTTCGGATAGCCGCTAAAAGTATGAAGAGGGCCAAGGATAGGAATATGATACTTCTTCGCCAATTGGAATCAGTAAGTTATATTGAAACAATATAAATGTGGTTTGTTGTGTGAATGTCATTTTATAATTGTTTTTCTTGTCATGAATTTCCAGGGGTCGACAAAGGGTTTATGAAGAAGGTTAAGGAAATATTTTCATGTTCCATTAACCAAATGGAATCCCTTGAGACAAAGCTTTAGGATCTTATTGAGAAAGAGGCGTATCATGTGAATATATATATATATATGTGTGTGTGTGTGTGTGTGTGTGTGTATGTGTGTGTATATATATAAAGAGAGAGATAAGTGAAGATGATGAGGAGGTTGCATTTTGACATGTGACATCATCAAGTGACAATGAAGAGGATGAGGAATTAACCGAGGATGATCTAACATTGAAAATTTGTTCACCTAAAACTGTGGAGAAGGTTAGTACATTGTCAGCATTACCATTTTGCGTTCTTATGTAGTACACTGTGAATTAGAATTCATAGGGCTCATGTTATAATTGAATTTTGTTATTTAAGGGGTTTTTCAATCTTCTCGAACTAGGAGTATTTTTTGATTAATTTTTCACCTCGTAGAATTTTATTGTTTGACTATAGTTGAAACCAATCTGGTTCTATAGAGACTTCTGGGTTTGGAATATATAAACTTGATTGTTGATGAAGAAAACGTCAATGTTTCCGAAATCATAACTTAGTTGTTCCGAGACATGTAACCAATTCAGAATATGGGCTTTTTACATAATTGTTTTTGGTAACAAAATAAAGTAAAACACTGGGAGGTTCAAATATCCGAACGCTTATCAACAAAATGTAATGATTTGTTGGGCCTTTTTAAAAATCGAGGTTGGAATATTGCCAGCCATTTTTTTTAGTAATTTGCTCTTTCGACGATTGAAATCATGCAAAATTGGATTTGACATAAATTTTTTCCAAGTTTCGAGCTCAGTGCATGTTTCGAGGCAAGAGCAAGAAATTTAAATATTTTTTAATTGAATAAAAATTGATGATAGTTCCGAAATCGTAAATACTTCTTGAGGTCTCTAAACAGTGTTTTGAAAAAGATAATGAATTCAGAATTGGGTCTCTATAAATAAACCAAACACTTCAACAAATTACCTGCGTGCACTATACATATCACTCTACAATTCTATTTCTCGTGAAGATTACAATGGATGAAACCTTGGTTGGCCAAAGTGTAAAGATGAAGGCGAAGAAGCAACTGGCCAAGAAAAAGAAGGCTCCATCATTCGACGCTACAAGGCTTGTGTCACTTGTTGACTTTGAGAGGTATCAATTTTTCTTACTAAATACAAGGATATTAGATTCATATGCATTAGTATTGGATGATAGCACGGGGCTGAGTTTGAATAGTGTAGGTTTATTATTTGAAGTCCAAAATTGTGTAGAGCTTCTAGCCATTGCCAATGGGGCACACTTCAACGAAGTGTGTCAATTCTATGCTAAAGTTGTTGAGAAGTATGAGGGGTATTTATTTACAAGATGGTGGCAAGGAGGTTGGTTCCAGCTGGGAGTCATATCATGCAAGTTAACAGTCACTTGCATCATGTTGTTCTACTATTTTGTACAGATGGTGGAGATCAATCCCAAGTACACCATTGTGCAACACATGTTGTCATTGGTCATTCATTCAAATAATAAGGCTTTAAGTACCCGTATGTTTTGGTTATCTCGAAACTTATAAAGCAAGATACGGACATTTCCCTTTGCAGCGCAGACATTCCCATTAAAATGTATGAACAAAATTTCTTTGACAATAAAAAGTGGAAACTCGTAGATGGAAAAAGGATGCAAGGGGGCATCAGAGAAGGCAGCAAGAGAGGGCAAATCAATGAAGGTTAAACAAAATTTTCTTATGATATTTTTTTTTGTTTGCTAATCATATTCCTATACTTATGTGAGGCGAACAAATGTAGGTGAGGGGGATAACAACACACTGATGTATAGCATGTACGAAAAAATGAAGGAAAATGTGAAGAAGATATTAAAATTGAGGAAGAAGACATGTGAAACGAAGAAGATTTTGAGGGAAATTAGACGTGCTGAGCTGGCCAGCTAAGAAGGACATTCTGATCAGACTTCCCATTAGATAAAAATGTCTAGATTGTCATAGATTTTTTGTTTCCATGTACGAAATGTTTATTTCAAAACAATATGTCCCGTCGTAAATAATCAATGACGAAACATGGTCTTTTGAGCATTGATAATACATTTTAGTTGAATGGGATTGGTTTTCATTAACACTTCTTCATTCATTAAAATAAATGTTCTCCAAAGTTTCACATGACCTCAACTCATACTATAAATTTCAAAGACACTTTCAAAATTAGAAGGTTGAAAAGTTAAGAACAAGGCAATGACTTCCACGAGCTTTCGAGATCTACCAATAATTTGGATTTGAAACTGTGAGAGATTTATTATTAAAGGTCAAAATATAAATTGAATCGCTTAAAGTTTTGGGATCCTAAAACTGACTGGATTACAACGTATTAGACGTGTAGCAGAATTTCTGATTTCGCTTCACAATTTGGGTTGGAACCTGTACATGTTGGAATTAATATTTCATTAAAATTACTGATATGTTGTCTAGAATTCTAAAAATTTATTGCAATTCACATAATAAGTTACCATTTTTATCTTTTTAATTTGAAACCATAACTGGAAGTTTTGGACATTCAATGATTTCATCATTTTTGTATTAAAATTCGATTATTTAAAAGCAATAAAATCACAATATAACTTATACTAACAAAATTGTTGTCCAAAACGGCTAAACTATTGCATTATTGGAAAGTTGTTTCTACTACTTAAGTAGACGCAAAACTTCACAGATCGGAACGGTATGTTTTCCGGAGGTGCAACCGGCACAATCAGTGTGCTCCCATTCATTGTCCCTACTAAGTCTTTTTATTGTGTCATTTGCATTACAGAAATTCGGACGACAATTATTCATGAGCGAATTTATATCTAATCAAAATTGCCCTAAAATTGTTTGTCAACCGATCCTGACAATCAGTTAACCTTCTCAGATGGATCCTCATGTCTTCATAAGCACAAAACTTTGAAATGGAAATTTCTTTTTATAACCTTCCAACTAGAGTGAAAATATCACCAACGCGTAAGGCACCGCAAGTTTCCCTAAATCTGCAACTTGCTGAAGCATTTTAACATCGTTGACTGGATCCTACACACCAACATAATTAATCTAAGAACGGATATAGATATAATAATATCATATAAATTAAGAAAAATGTATTTATGCTTTCAACATTGAACGTGCAAACTCACCATTCCCTTCCTCTACAAGGCTTCCATATTTCCGCATTGGATTCTGTATTCACACATTTTGAAAATACATGGTTCACATCATGCCACACAACAATCAAAATATGTTCCAACATATTCCAATTGAAAGAAGGTTAAACTAAAATATACACACACACACATATATATATATATATATATATGTATGTATGTATGTATAAGTGAACAACAACTGATCTTTTTATTTTCCGAGTAAGAACGGGAAATAGATCTTTGGATTTTAATAAACCTAAATATATCATAGTTTCATAGTTCGTAGATCCTTCAATGAACATGCTCCAAATCGTCCTAGTACAACAACATTGATTTCGTCCGGTAAGGATTTGAATGGTGTCTCCATACTTTATTTAATTGGTTAAAATTTTTGGATGAAAACGAGGGTGAACATAGTTGATTTTTGTGGAGGTTGATTGAAAATGGTGGTAGTAATTAGTAAATATATTTAATGAATGGCAGTCATGGTTTAAAGGATTATTTCATATTGAACCCAGGGAAATGAAACCCACCTTTTGGAAACCATACAAGTTGTGCAACACATAGTATACATTTGTATGGAACCTTATTTTTTCTCTTCAAATTTTAATACAATTCTTTCAACTTATAGTATCGCGAAGCGAATCCGACTTTTTATCCGCAATCAAAAATATCTAATACTTTTTATCCGCAATAAAAAATATCTAATAGGACGACGGTTAATATTAATCTCCGTGTTTCTTTACGCTATATGATGGTTAATTATTAACCATAGTGAATCATATACTAATAGACGACGGTTAAAGTTTAATCGTCGTCTATTGGTACCCTATAGCCGCGCAATGATTTGGAATCGTCTCGACCCCTCATTCAATTTTTGGAATATAGGAAGGATGGCGGTTTCAATCTAAAAATTCAAAAATGCCTCGTATACATACCGTCAACGACTAATCTTGCACTAGTGGGCAAGGGCGAAACCAAGGGGGCGAGGGGGTGCTGGCATCTCCCCTAGGATTTAGGGCCCCGGAATTTAGGCCTAGTACCACCAGAATCCATGAATTCCGCCCCCTTGACCTGGTTGCGGCCCCTCTTTCCGGCGAAGGGCTGAGGAAGATGATGGGCTGTTTCTGATTTATTTTTATTTTTTTTGTTTTCCCATTAAACAAAACGACGTCGTTTTGGTATAAATGAAACAATGTCGTTTTCTTAAGTCAAGGGCTGGGCTGGGCTGTTTCTGTTTCTGAATTAAGTAAAACGACATCGTTTTGTTAAGTCAAGGGTTGCTGGGTTATTTCTGATTTTTTTTATGTTTTATGTTTTCCCATTAAACAAAATGTCGTCGTTTTGGTATAAGCCAAACGACGTCATTTTGTTAATTCAAGGGTTGCTGGGTTATTTCTGTTTTATTATTTTTTGGTTTCCCATTAAACAAAATGACGTTGTTTTGGTATAAGCCAAACGACGTCGTTTTGTTAATTCAAGGGCAAAAAAACGAACCTAGCCAATGGGAAAAATTACCATTATAATATAGCGTCCAATATTTTTTGCCAGTGTAAATCAGCCCCCCTAGAATACTGTTCTTGTTCCACCACTGCTAGTGGGGATCTTCAGAACCAAAAATGTAACCTTAAAAAACATACGTCTCCAATATCTATACTAGCTAGTATCTATAGTTGCTAAAAATATTACATTATTATGTATGGTGTAACCACAAATTTCCAAGTTAAACAACATGTTTGGGGTGGTAATATTTAGGTACACCGTACACCGACTACCTATACAAATATATTTGGTTAAAAATACTTAGAAAAATGTTGGCTATATTGACTCGTAAGTTTGAATCCCCTCCTACTATTGAACTGGCTCTTTGTTTAAGATTTTTCTTGACTTCATAGGGGCCTGCTACTATTCAATGGTTTGGAGTCATAGTGATGCAGTTGAAGGTTGTTTCCATTGAGTGTAATTTGTATGTTCTTCCGGGCATGCTGGATGTTCTAAAAAATTGTTAACTCCACTCCGTTTGTATATGGAATTATTGCTAGTAGGTGTGCTAGGATATTTTTCTCTATACATATGTCTCCATCTGATGTTGTTGACCCTTGTTAAGAGATGGAGCTCCCATACCTCCTTTTGTATCATCCAAGGAGCAGTTCCAACTCCTTTCATAATTTGCACAACCTACGATGCATCAGTTTCAACAAGTGTGAATAGATTCTAGTTGGACCTTGTTTAGAACTAGAGGCTCCCATACCTCCTTCGAAGTTGACATTTTGCGACATATATGCATGCGGCCAATATCTAATTCGCTACATTTATGCCAATGTGCCATTTATTTGCGACATTTTTATGTCATTTCTTTGCTATTTCACCTATCATGCGACACTTATGCAACACATTATTTACTGTCTCGATATTACAACATATTATTTATAACACTTTAATAGAATGTCACAATTAAATGACAATTATTAATTTGTTATAAATTTTTGGCATAATTGTGTCATTTATTTGTTGTGTCACCTTTCTTGTGACATATATGTTAATGTCTCTAAATTACGACAACTTGTGTATGACACTTAAGTAAAATGTCTTAAGACGATATAAAAATAAATGTGTTATAAATTTGCTGCACAATTCCTCCATATTACTTAATGGTACATTGCAACATTTATTATTAATAAATTTGTTTTTGTTATCACTTTGTTAAAAGGTCTTATATTATACTAGTAATTTTGCGTTGCATGTTAGTAGTTAAAAAAATCATTCATTATCCTTTACATAACAAAAATTTACTATTCTAGCAAAATAATTCATTAATATTTTTCATTTAGATGATCACATTATAAACTTTGCACTGTTATATTAGCGAAGGGATCAACCAACTTTCTTATTTTAACTCTCTTTTATACTCCTTAGTACACCCATTGATTCATTCTAATCTCACCCATTGATTATATCTAAATTCATTAATTAATTATTTATTAAAATTAATCCCTTTTGTCTTCTCAATTGCTCGCCTAGCCGTATTATTCTGGCTCTTTATTTTGTCCACCCAAAACTTACGTATGCATAGTGGAATCTAAAATAAAACTTACTATCACATGCAGGAGACGATAAGAACCAAGCTGATAATGATGTAACCATAAGAAACTTTGAGAAACTTGATTTTAACGTTCTTATCTCTGACCATGTTTTCGTTTTTGTTATTAAGAATTTTTTTTGAGACCGTCTCATTCGAGATTGTCTCATGATGAGACAAATGACTAGATAGAAAATAGCAAAAGACTAAATCAAATTATGACAAGACCGTCTCGAGTTTTGATAAAGATGCTCGTAAATAGTTCGGTTCATTTACATATCTCTAGTGTGACGAAACTTGACCTCGTGAAAAGTTCTGGTGTAAATGAAGCAAACTTTTTGCAAACATCTTGGTCAAATCTAGACTTGAATACCAATTTGATCGAACTCGTACTGTATTCGATCTCGTATAGTATTCGAGTTCGAGCTCGTACGACCTCGTAGCGTATTCGAGCTCGAGCTCAAGCTCAAACCCAAATAATATTGTTCGTTAATCTCATCAAGTTTACAGAGCCTACGTATTATATATATATATATTATTTAATATAACATAATATATTGTAAATAATATAATATATTTATTCATGGCTCGAGTTCGAGCTCGAACTAAATTAATTTCACTCGAAGTCGTATGGTATTTGAGCTTGAGATCAAACCCAAATAATATTGTTTGTTAATCTCGTCGAGTTTACGGACCCAACGTATTATATATATATATATATGTTTTTTTATTAAATATAATATATTTATTCATGGCTCGAGTTCGAGATCGAACTAAATTAATTTCACTCGAACTCGAGGTGAATAATGATTTTACAAGTTCAATCAGATCAAACCGATTTCAAAATATTTAAAACGAGATGAACTCGAATAAACTCGTTTACAGTCGTCGTTAGGAATCAGATGAAGTTCGGAAAATTTAACCATAAAAATAGTTAAAAAGAGTAAAAATATTCACGCTTGAGTGGAGTCCAATTATGTTAAATAATATATTCATCAAAAGATGAGAATTAATCGGGTGTTAATTGGGTACCCATAATCACCGAATTTTAAATGGGTATGTAGGAAGATTGGGATCCCAATCTCATTTCTCCTTGTAATCCAATACTATAAAACTCATTTGATCTAATCTCAAACTAGAAAATAATAGAAATTTCTTTCCATTTGCTTGTATTTAATGGGTCCTAATAGTTATTGATATTAATTGACCTCTCTAAAGAGAAACAACGGATAATCTCAACCAACGACACCACTAAAGTTAAGGTTTTATCGGAAACGGTGGCGGCGTCCACGATGACATCTTTGTAGCTGCAGAGATCGGTATTGTGGCAGCCTGAAACTTGGAGTTCTGGGCACTTCTACTCAATCTGTGTTGACCGAATTTTCACGAAATTATGACCCCAAAATGGCTCTAGGTGGTTGGGAAGTTTTCTTTTATGTGTGTTGCCGCATGATTTATTTCTGTTCGCGCTATTTTCTTTTACCTCCCGCGCCATTTCTATTCTGAAATCACAATTTTCTATTCTTCTTTTTGTTTAAAATGAGATTTGATTTTCAGTTTAATATAATGGAATTATTTTTTTATCTTATAGAAAATATGCTTACCTATTAATTTTTCTTTTGAATGAAAAATTAATTAGTAATAAGGATGGATAAACGTCGGAATTTTCTCAATAAATAAAAACAAACATGAAATAACTCCATTAGTTACATCAAATATAAAATAACTCGTCCGACGATTAGTCGATTTAAAATAAAATTTTGTGAAATATATTAATTAGTTGGTCTATTCTTGAAAGCAAATATTATAGTAATGGTATATATTTATATGACATGTCCCAATAAGCAAAAACTTAACCATCGCTTCGCTGGAATATGACTAGATTGGTTAATACACAAATGCCAACCACGTTGATTCGCTCCAAAGTAACTAATACCGAGAATAAAAGACGACCAAAACTCACCACATTTCTCTCTGTTAGATCACGACCTAAGAGAAGAGAGCACAATTTGCAGCCACAATTAGGACTCTATAAATAAAGGCAGAACACCAGACCAAAATGTAACTTTTTACTCCAATAAAACATAAATATGAACAAGGAGCAGTTCTAACTCCTTCCATAACATGCAATGCATCAGTTTCAACGAGTGTGAATACATTGTAGTTGGCACAATGTCTAATTTCTTCTAAGCATGATCTAATTTCAGCCTGTAAAGGAGTTAAACAATTGTTGATTATCTTAGCAAGCAGAACCTTTGGTGTACCCAATCTATCACGCATAACAAGTCCACACGTATGTATAGAAATTGGTGAATATGATGCATCTAAATTGATCTCTTAACCATTATCCGGTGGAATCGATCCATTTATGAATTTTAATGATCTTAGATTTTTAAAGTTGTATGTTGGGTAGCAACACTTTGTTTATTAAAGACATGCAGTCATCGGATGCCCCCTCCCGAGCGTCATTAAACACGAGAGGAAATTGAGTTATTAAGGGTAAAAAATAGAATATATATATATATATATATATATATATATATTGCTTCCGTTCCTACTACTATACTACCAAGAACGGTAGACAGTGGCAAGTACCAAGGTCGTTCACAGAGATGTGGGAATCTAGTAATCTACTAAAAACAACCATTTTTGGGTCGTCAATCCTACCACATATTAAAAGTAAATAGTGTTGTGAAAATACTCATTGGGGGGGGGGGATTTTCAACTATCTACTACAAGCATGCAATCGCCAGGATAAACAGTATAAACAAATACTCGGAGAATATTTACGCAACATGGTTAATGTTATTCCGATCATCGACTTCATCAAATAAAATAACTTTGCCTTATTCTAGTGTTTGCGTCACGTGGTGCAGATAGTGGTCAAAACATCCCCCCATCTTTCACATAGAGGTATGCGTATAAAATCTTCCATCAGCCTCGCTTCTGCTACTAGGAAAGTGCAACAACGACTATTGAACATTACGCAAGTCTGATTCTCCCCCGTGCAATTATGTCCTGGGTAGAACAGCACAAACGAAATAACTCTAGGCCTACAAAGGCAAAGGAAGTAACAGTCTTATCGATGGCTTCTAGAATAAAAAAAAATCCTAGTTTCCTACCTACTCTATCTCTACCAGTAACCGTTTGGACCTCTTCGGTCAGTTAACTAGATGCATGGTCGATCGTGAAGGTTAACAACGGTAACCTTCTTGCACACGCCCAATTCCGGACTATCGTCACCCAAAGCACATCTAGTTTCCTCAATCGGGGAGTAGCTGATCTGACCTCAAATGCATGTGTTTTCCGGAGCATTTAACAGCTCTTTTGTAATCATTTTGTGGTAAGATTGCTAGATTTAGGTAGGTTTACATCATAAGGGGTTTAGATGACCGTTTT
>JAULKM010109062.1:3350-17538 GCA_032355605.1 Rubia tinctorum
AAAAAATGATTAAACAGTATGGGCGAACTGAAGAAGAAAATAACCGCAAGATAGAGAGAAAGTGAGGTGAGAAGAGATTAATGGAGGATCCACAGAGAAGCTTCATAAATAAAGGGAAAGGGAAAGGGAAGATCACACTATTACAAGAAACTCTTTTGACAAAGTCACAAAAAGAAATCTGGCAAGCAAACAGAGAATTATTTCGTGAACCTCCACAAATGATAGCACCTCCACACAAAAGATCCAGAGAATACTATTATGTCTTCAACAAGGACCATAGGCATGGAATCAAATATTGCTGAGTTTTAAGAAGACATATTGAAGAGAAATTGAGAAATGACTATATAAGCCAGTTCAATAAAGAAGAAGGCAGAAGCCGGCAGAACCAAGCCAACAAAAAAGAAAGCTCGATGGCAACAAAAACCAAGGCATGGCGAACACAAAGAGCAAGAATTAGAAGATGACAACGAAAATGGAGTATGAAGAAGACATACCGAGTGAGGCATCGGAAACAGTAATCCTATCAATACATGAAAATCCAAGGCTAGATATTCTCCACAAGAAGAACTTGCTGATGAGAGATTTCGTTCAAATCTGGCAATCACATTTAGCAAAGAGGATGCAGTTCCCAATGCTTATCCTCATCTTTACCTGATGGTCATTATCGCTATGATTGGAAATGTCACGGTTCATAAAGTGTTCGTGAAAGATGGGAGCAAAGTAGAAATCCTATCTGTTGATTTCTTTTATAATATGGGGTTCAAGAGGACTTATCTAAAGAACTCTACATCCTCTCTTGGCGTATTTATGGGATGAGCTGTGACACCTTTGGGTAACATACAACTGCTTGTTACCGTAAGTGAAAATGATAGAAATTGTACAATCATGTGCGACTCCATGGTCTTTGATGCACCAAGTCCATTTAATTTCATCATTGCTAGGCCGTGGATGAGTATAACAAAGACAATACTGTCCTTATACCACTTATTAAGGAAGTTTCTAAATCCAGCAGGAATCGTAACAATAAGTGGATAAATAACCAGATAGTGTATGGTTATTGCGATGAAAGAAGGAAGAAGTGTGGAATAGAAAAAAATGGCACTGTCTAAAATAGTGGCTTGCATGGGAAATCAGAGCATCCAATATATTTGGGAGAAGAAACTAATGTTGTTATTTTGAATGACTAAGACATTTCTAAGTGTGTCAAAATAGAAAAGATTTTTCCAAACCCGCAGAAAGAAAATGTTTTTGAAATCTTGTGAGGTCACAAAGATACATTCGCATGGAATATACAGAACGGGGAAGGAGTAAACCCATGAATCGCTAAACATTATTTGTTCATTAGTGATCCGGTCAGCAAGTCAAACAAAAGAAACAAATTTTTGTTAGCGACAAAGAAAAAGTGTCCGAAAAGGAAGTTTCAACATTGCTTCCGGCCGGTATTTGAAAGGAGGTAATCTACCCAAAGTAGTTAGTGAACCCAGTGATGGTAAAGAAGGTAGAGGCTGGTGGAAAATGTGTATGAACTTTACTAATCTAAATAAGGTGTGCCCAAAAAGGTGTTATTCTTTATCTAAAATTGATGAGCTAGTAAAAGCAATATCAGGTTACAAAGTCTTAGCTTTATTGTATGTGTATAATGGATATATCCAAATAATGATGAATAGAGAAGACGCAGAAAAAATAGTCTTCATAACAAGCTTTGGAGTATTTTGCTATGTGAAGATTTTGGTTGGCCTAAAAAATGCAAGAGCAACATATCAGAGAATAGGAAACAATAAATTTCGCAATCAAATAGGACGAAATGTAGAAGCATATATTGATTATCAAGAGAAAATGGATAGGCGACTTCATGCAAGACTTGAAAAAACTTTCGATATGCTAAGTATGATTGGTATGAAGCTTAATCCCATGAAATGCATAATCGAAGTAGCCATATAAAAATTCTTAGGATACAAGGTATCCTCCAAGGGGATTGAGGCTAACCCATAAAAATTACAAGCGATAGTTGACCTTCCTCAAACACGAACTGTTAAGGAAGTGCAGATATTGATGGGATTGTTGGCATCGCTTAGTAGATTTGTTTCAAAGGCAGCTGAGAAATTTTTTCCAATCTTAGAATTTCTTGAGAAGGTCAAAAATTTCAGTTGGAGCGATGAAAGTCAGGAAGCATATGAGTCATTGAAGGAACAACTTCAAGCATTGCCGACATTGAATGTCACCAATACTTGGAGAAACTCTATATATGTACCTCGCAGTTTCAACAAATGCAGTAAGCTTAGTTTTGGTACGTCAAGAATGCCAAAAAAAAATACCAGCATACTACATCAGTAGAATACTGCAAAGGGCAAAGAGGGCGTACTTGGCGGTTGAAAGGTTAACTTTAGTTTGGTATATTCAGCAAAGAGATTGTGAACATATTTCTAGAGTTAAGGGATCATCATGTATATTGACTACCCAATCAATAATATTTTAGGGAAGCCCGAATCATCTGGTAGAATGCCAAGTGGGCTCTTGAATTGGGGCAAGATGAGATCCTGTTCCAACCGCGAACTGCAATAATGGCTCAAACTTTAGAAAATTTCACTACGAAGATGACAAGTTCAGATGTATGAGAGGAAAACATGCAACAATAACATCTTGGAATCAACAATGGTAAATCCAAGGGAATAGGAGACATTGCGTGGAAACTATTCGTTGATGAGGTTTCCAACAAAGAAGGTTGTGAAACAGGACTGCTACTAGTTATTCTAGAAAGAGGGGAGCACATATATTCACTTCGTTTCGATTTTCCGCTCACAAAAAATGAGGCTGAATATGAAGCGATAATATGTTGATTAGACCTTACAATCAGGATGAAGTACAAAAGTTTTGAGTGCTTTAGCGATTCATAGTAGTAGTCCAAAAAATGCAGGGAGACTTCAATGTTCAATAAAAGATGTTGATAAAGTATCTAATAAGAGTTAGTAAGCTCATTTCTCAATTCAATTACTTCGGTGTTCAACATCTACCAAGATATGAAAACACAAAGGCAAATGCCTTTAGCAAATTGGCGACAGCTAGATTAGATTCCATGACAGGACATAAGGATTTGAAAGTGGAGGTTATTTCGTCAGAAGTACAGTAATAACAATTGTGTCAACAATCTTGATAAAAAGATGTATACTAGATGATACTTGTAAAATATTACTTTGCAATGGGAAAGCTACCAACTAAAAAGATACATGCCAGAAAATTGGAATTGCGATCTCACAACTATGTTTATGAAAAGGGAGTCTTATACAAAAGGTTTTCTTATCTTTATGAATAAATTTTGTAAGACAATCACAAGTAGGCAAAATAATGAAATAATTGCATGAAGGATTAAGTGGAACGCATCAAGGGTTCCAAAGAATCGAAAGGAAGATAATTGTGGTAGGTTACTATTGGCCAACTATGTTCAACGTTGTGGATGAATTCGTGCTAAAGTCAAAAGGCTGCCAGATTAATGCCCCAATATTGAATAAACCACGAGCTTCTTTAACACGAATACATGGAGTTTGGCCATTTGATAATTGGGGAATCGACCTAGTCCGCCTTTTTTTTCCAAAGAGAGCCTGCAATGCAAGATTTCTAATTATGTTGATTGTTTTCTTCATAAAATGGGTAGAAGCCAAGTTTTTGGGAAGAGTCACAACAAAGGTAACAAGAAAGTTTGTCTGGCATAATTTAGTTTGTCACTTTAAGGTAACAAGCTATCGTCACGGACAATTGTATACAATCATAAGTGGCACCTTGACCAAATTGTGCTCAAAGTTAGGGATTACACAAAAGTTAACGTGTGTAGCTCACCCTCAAGCAAATGGTCAGGTGGAGGTAACCAATATGACCATAGTTCAAAATTAAAAAATTATTGGAAGGAAAGTGAACTGGTTGGGTGGACGAGATACCCAACATGCTATGGTCATACAGAAGAACTGATCGATAACAAATTTAAGAAACTCCATTAAGTATGGTCTATGGTCATGAGAAAGTAATACTATTGGAAATCGTGAACTCAATCCTTCAAGTGGAAAAACACAAGGAAGATGTTAATCCTGAAATGATGAGGTTGGATTTAGACAAACTCAAAGAGAAAAGACAACGGGCAATGATCACAGAAGCAAATTAAAAGAAAAAGATGGCCAGAACATTTAATGAGAAAGTCAAAGAGACAAAATTTCAAATTGGTGATCTCGTGCTGAAAGCGCACCGATCTAACTACTACGAGTAAGAAATATTGGATTGAAGCACCGCCCCAACACTTGGCATGTGATCAACCTAAGAAAGTTCTATGTTTCGATAAAAAATGAAGGATAGGGAAGATTCAGTAGTTTAGAAGCAATGAGATGATCATTGGTGAGGTTCACATCTTTGTTTAGATTTCAAGGCGATATTATCGAAGCCATACATTATAAATGCCAAAAAGCATCTTTTAAGGAAAATTAATTGTATTGTTCTTCACCTTCATCTTATGAAAAATACCAAATGTGGAACATTTCAAACTAAATCTCAAGTCTGGTAGTAGCAAAAATGAAGTCTGACAAATTGTGAAGAAGCATGCTACAAAGATGCCATAAGGCGACTGATGAAGCCAGGAAAACAAATAAAAGCAAGCAATAGATCTTGTTGTTTGCACAATAAAACCTTTTGATTTTGCAAGCTATAGATCTTGAAACTTTTCAATCCTAATTTTGCAAGCCCTAGATCTTGCAGAAAGGCAAATATAACCACAAAAACAGCGACGTAAGCAAGCAATAGTTCATGCAGTTCACACAAAACAAACTCTCAATTATGCAAGCTATAGATCTGGCAACTTCGTAAACCTAACTAGGCAAGCTATATATATTGCAAAAAGGCGAATATACCTACAAAGATAGAGACAAAACCAAGCGATAGATCTTGCAGTTTTGGACAATGCAAACTATTAGTTTTGCAAGCCATAGACCTTGGAGAAAAGGTAAACATCTCTACAAAAACTGGGATAGAAGTAAATAACAGACCTCACATCTTTGCACTGTAAAATTTTATGACCTTAATTATGAAAGAAATAAATCTCATCGACAAATATACAAAAAAAAAAGTTCAAATGCAAGAAGCATAACATTTTGTATTGATCAACAGCAAACGAACTATGTTCCAAAATACATATCAATATAACATAGGATTAATACTTGAAACACTTTAAAATGTAAAATAATACATTGAATAAAAGAAAAAATATCTACGCCTTGATTGCTCAGCCCTGCGCTCCTCATCTAGAATATGATTATACAACAATTTCATGTACAATTAAGAAGGATACCATGTTCGACCCTTTCATTCTATATGACTAAGATACCTCACATTGTACACCTTCAATTCAGTTATAGGGCCAAATTCCTCACGGTCAAACTGCATACTCATAACATCTACAGTGTTTTGATAATTCTTGTTCGTAGCCACCAAGTTTCGTACTTCGTCATCTCAGTGAATATGCAACCTAACAGACTCAGAAAAATTAATTCTTTGCCTACCAATACTCACAATCAGATTTCGTTGCTAGTGGAACCATGTGTTGAGGATGGAAGGGCCTGAAACATATCTTTATAATCAGCACGAGTTATTTTAATCCGGTGCACTCTTGAGTCAAGACGATTACACTCAGCACGAAGGTGGTCATTTTCACTACGTAGCTGGGTATTTATAGTGAATTATTCATCAAACATACTTTGCCACCCAGCTGACAAAAAATAAAGATGATCAAACTCATTCTACTTTTTCTTCAATCTCTCAAATAAATCATCGATGCGAGAACATTGCTTATCAATAATCAATGTCTTTTGATGAGCTTTGCGGGCTATGCTTGCAGCAAAATTCTTAATCTCTTCTTAATGACCAAGAATTTAACCATACTCAAGTTCTACACAAAATTCTTTTAATTCATGAATAGATTATCGTGTGTCCGGTAGAGACTTTTCCCATCCAACTGATTAAGCGAACACATGCATATGCAGACAGATTCAAGAACAACTAAGCTACAAACGATATACTTGTCCAAATATTCAATGTTATAACCTTTAAGTACAAATTCTCTACAAGAGCATGCCACTAAAGGAGTTGGATATGATGAAGAAGTAGGATTTTTTCATCAAAGACATAATGGAATGGATTCGAAACTAGAGAAATGGTCAGCATAAATAAGCTCAAAATATTCCTTGGATAAAGACTGAGTAGCTTCACCCAGCTTAATAAGGAAAACTGAATGAGAAGATATAAACCCAAGACGACAATGAAAATGAACATTTGATCCCAAAGAGGAGAGATGTTTCAATAACTTATGATTGACCAAAATATTAAAACCCTGCACATAATGAGTAATTGCAAAAATTAGAATAGCGATACTAAGTTAGTACCCGAAATAGCACAGACATACAGATGAGTATTTATATGGATTACAAATAAAAATCATCACAAAAAGCACAACACTAGAATAAACTAACATTAGAAGGAGTAGCAGTCAAATGCTGGACAACAAGAGCGGAGTCCTCCTTGTTCGCATGCTGAGCATAAACCTCTATGCTCACATTTTCCAAAGGATTAGAAAAAGGAGATGGTGTACTAAGAGAACCGAATGGAATATCTTTAAAACAATCAAGTTCACACTTCTCCAGCTTAGTCACAAAGGGCAAAGAAGGAAGACTAGCGAGTTAAGATGGCAAGATATAGGGATGACCACCATCATAATTGCTACTAATAAAAAATCATTAAGCATGTCTTTCTATTTCTCCAATACTACCTCATAAAAAGCCTATTTAGGAAACTTCGTATCCTTCATAGTAGGGCTCAGTCCTCGCAATTTGAGTAGAGGTTTGCATTAGTGAAGGTTGCGAGCAGATATAGAAACTTCCTCAAATAACTTGAAGAAAGACTTCGTTTTAACGAGCGATTAACAAGGAATTAATGATATCTAAGCAAAGAAGGACCATTAGTCCGCATCTCTTCAAGCTTGGAATGAAGCTTCTTGGATTCCTCCTCAGCGGCTTTCACACGCTCTTCAGTAACATTGAGAGAAATCATAGTTGCGGACTTCTCCTCACTGGCATGATATTTTTATAGAAGTGAACCATCCTCCTTTGTGAATTCCACAACTCTCTCCCTGACAAGCTGAAAACTCTCACCAAACTTATCACGTTTTCATAAATATATATAAGTAAATCTAAATAGGTATACATTGTAACAAACATACAAAAACCATTGTTTCATGGAGAAAAAGTTTAGATAGAGTATCCGAAATAGTTCCTTCTATCATTAAGTTGTGGCTTCATGGTGGAATTTTAGAATGAGAGTGGCTCAACGAAATTCTTACCTAAATCCATATCTGCAATCCAGTCTACAAAACAAGTCAGAAAAACAAGCAGAAATAATCAGACAGTGAGAAGAGTAAGGGATAAAAATAAGTAGGACAGGGAAAAAAACATAACGACAAACAAACACCTTCACTCTATGACTCAGCCTGGCGAAGACAGATCAATGTTTGCTGAGTGTTAATACAACCTCAGACTCAGTATTATGATAAACCCCTGCTTTTAGATGTTTGGATTTGGGAACATTATAATTCCAAACTGGAAATGTTTGCCATTACCAAGTTTTCAAAAGAATTGTTTTATTCCATACAACACAATTATTAGGAAATACACTGACAAACTCAACATTAGGAATGACTGGATAAAGGGTGAATTTGTCAGATGAGTTTTTCACCTTGTGAAGATGATAAACGATGCATAATAGGTCAATTTAATAAAATATCTGAGCTGTCTCACACACATGACAGAAAAAAAATGTTTGAGAAAGCCTTAGGGTGAAGCTAAGATAATGTGACCCGATAGTGTGAGAATAAATCTAAGATGAGCCTAAAAAGAGGAAAATCGAGTCCAAATTAAAGATAGTCTAGATAAAAAGGGATAAAGCTAGGAGAAGGGGTGGGAAAACACAGAATTAAGCTTGTACGAAGACAAAAAAGGAAAATTATTTTTTAAATTATCCAAGTAGTAATTGGAAAAAACACTACTGATGGTTGAAGAACCAGTGAAATTGTTGAAATCCTCCACTGAGTTAACATCGTTAACTTGGACATCTTTTGCAGATGGTTCACCTACATTAGGGGTAGACATTGAGGAAAGCTTGATTCCTAAGGTTCAGATGAAAACTCTATCAATTAAATTCACAAAACGCAAAAGGGTATATTGAAGTAAAGTATGAGAAAAGAAACATAGAAGAGAAAAAACAAAGAAGAAAAGCATAAAATAAGAAAAGCAATCTGAAAACTCCTACACCAAGATTTATAAACAAAGTTACTACAATGAAGATGCCGTATAATTTCACAATTATAAGAATCGTCTTAGAAAGGGAGAAGATTGAGAACAAGGAAACTTAAAAGTTGATGGAGTACGATGATTGACCGGAATGATAAAGAAGCCAGGAAGATGATGAAGAATACAAAAGGGTTACGGAATTTAATTTAAGAAACTTAAAAAGGCATGAAGAGTCAAATCAGATAGGAAAATAATGATAAATGTATGACAAAAAGTGACTTACATTTTTAGGAATAAGAGAAGCCGACGGAATATAGGTGAATAAAATTAACTGATAGTGACACAATTATAACAGAAGGAGAGGAAATCTCGGAATGGTACAACGAATAAAGAGGAGGAAATCTCAGTTCAATGAAACAAAATCTCAAATGTTTAAGTATGTTAGAAGTGCGACGAACATAGAGAATCATTAAATTCAAAAATCAAAATCATAAACCCCACAAAAATCGCATGAATAGCCAAGAAGCAACCAGTAATTTGCGAAGACTATCATGTTTACATCAATGACGAACATAATCCACAAATTAAAGGATGTTTGCCTTGAAGCTCAGCCTAAGAATGAAACATAAATAGGGCTAAAGAACTGAGAAAGGTGGAGCCTAATCTGAAAGACATGGCCACGAACCAATAAAGGCAAAACCACGTTTGAAGGTTTAGTCACGAACCAAAACTATAGGAACCATGATTAAACCCACAACCTATGACGCAAAAAATGCAGAACCGCGATTGTGGACACCTCTCATTTTTTCCTTGATTTTTTAACCTAGTTGGCTCTTGCCTCTCATTTTTCCTAGGTCTTTCAACCTAGCTGAGATTTTCCCATTATTTCTTAAGTCCCCCTTTGGGGTTTATGATTTTTCCAGCTATATATATTTATTTATTTATTTATTTCAAAATTTTAAAAAACTTGTGTGTGGCACAAAATTCCCCAAAGATGAGCTTCATACTACATTAGGATAAGCAAAAAAATTACACCCCCAAAAATTTCCCAAAACTAAAAGATAACACCCTAAAGATCAAAGCACACCACCAAAGTGCATCCAAAGCATCCCCAAACAAAACGACATCAAGAATACAAAGGAATATCAAGTTGAAAAACTCATAGTTTTTTCACTACTCCTTCCCCCACACTTGAATTTTGAATTGTCCCCAATGCAATGAAACAATAGAAATCTTAAGTGATAAAGATAAAAGTAGTGGAACTCACTGATGTGACCCCTTCCTCCCTCAAGCTCCTTGTTTAACGTCTCCTCCTCCTTTATTCATGTCTCCTTTCTTTCCTCTCGATGGGAATAACGTCCTGAAAACCATCAAGCCTTGAGATATGGAATCTCTCAATCAATTTCTCAATAGCCTCCTCATGGACATCCTCCCTCTCATTCATAATAGAGAACTTCTCCTACACTTCTTGCTCAAGGGAGTCCAACCTAGATCCCAAAACTCGCATGGCGCCTTGCATACAAACTAACCTACTCCCAAACTCCTCCAATTATAAACTCATCCCTCCTACTTTTGGACCGACCTCTTGCACAATTTGGGTAGAACAAGAAAGTTGTTCCCCACAAGTGCACAGTTGGTGGAGAAAGTACAAAGGTAGGTGGTTTTCTTGATGAAGTCTCACCATCCTTATCTCCAATTTCAATATCCTGGATTGATAAGAATGTGTATAAGTCTTTCTTAACGCAAACTGGGTACTAGAAATAAGTTCTCCAGTAGAGATTCTTGATTGATAGTGGTGTGCTCCGATTGTAGAAGAATCATGAAGCTACAAATTGTAGCGCTAAAGTACAACCAAATTAACCGGTTCTTCGAGGTGGTAGTAGCAATCATTGAAGCCCTTGATAAATTTTCCAAAGTGTACCTCATTTGCAAATGGCCTATGTTAACCAATGCAAATGATTAAGGAACCGGATTGGCCAAGTGTTGTGCTAAGAGTATGACCAGGCCTCCCATTAGTATTTTTCCACAATTCTTGTTCCCCACGACTAATAATTCTTCCACGAAGACCCCCCACCATATTAGGGTAGAAATTCCCCTCCAAAGTCATCGCCCAAAGGACTTGGAAGCACGCACCAGAGCACTTTGAGATCTCTCCATCGCAAAATACCCCCATGGAGAAAAGCTATTGGACATACAACAATGCCGGATGGACTATTATGGAACTCTTTCATAGATGCTTCCTCTCTTTGCCTGAAAGAATCCTCCAAAAAATTTCTTAGTGGAAATTGAAGGCTTTGTTGGTGTGTCCTTGGAACCTCTTTCCTGTACTTTCACCTAAACGCTTGGGAAATATTTTGATGCAACATAGTGTACTCATTTTCATCTAAGTGAAAATGGATGACCTGTCCCCCATCTTTGTCCATTTCTTGCTCCAAGGTTGACAAAAACTCCAAATTCCACCAAATGTAAGTTTTGGAATGCTTGTTTAAGAAATCCTCTAGGCCTATTAGGTTTAGCAAATACATGATGAGCTTGAGTAGGCCTAGAGCCATCAAGGTCTCCTTCAATGCAAACTTCATCTCCAATATGGTCCTCTTTTTGCAATTCAAGTACTTCCATCTTCAGGTCGCACTCCCAAAAAATGGTGGTAAACTACATGAATTCCTCAACGACAAAGGCTGTGTTAGGAGGAAAGGAAGTTGTCGGCTCTCATCTCCCAACCTTGGCTAAATTTCTCCCTTTGTCACCCCGAGAAGTTTTTCCTTTTTTAACCTATTCCTTCTTGCAGCTGTCCAATCACAACAAGAAGAAGTAATGCAAGAATACAAAAAGGCATACATCAAGTATGATTTAAGAAGAACACTCTTCCTAAATAACTAACACACACTAATGGATAAGGACTCATTAAAGGTGGTTCCTTTGAACCAGAGAAGTCACTTTGGGAGTGACTTCTCTGGACATGCCTTTGACTGATAAGGATCAAAGACGGTTTCAGTAACTACCTTCTACCATACCAATGGAAGTCGGTTCAAAAACTCCTTCTAATGGGTGGTTGAAACCGCTTTTGATCAGTTTTGAACTCGGAAAAGGCTGTAAGCCGTCAGACAATGTAGTATGTTCCAGACTCGAAACATTTTCTAAACCGTTGGACAATTTAATTGATAACGAACTTGGAACCAGATGACAGTTTTTTGGACCCCGAGATATGTTCCAGAATTGAAAAAATTGCAAATCATCGGGCCCTTTGATTAGTTACGAACTCGTAACCTTTCGAAATTCTGAAATTGGAATGAGCCTCTTACCAGTGCTAGTGGTTTCTTCATCAGATAAAATTTACGCACTCAATTTGTGAATGCTAGTTCTGGGACCATTTAATGCAAGATAATTTGTTCCGGACTCAGAACACAATTCAGATCTGGTCTTCCAACTCGTAACATGAAATATTTTCTACGATAAAAATTATTGAAGAAGTGAAATCACTTCCGATGTTGGAATACCTTTCGGAAAGTATGATCTAAATGTGATATTAAAATAGACTCGGAAACATGAAAGCCTCATATACAAGGACAAGATACACAAAAAACATGTCAGTTTCACATAATCTATGAAAAATCTATAGCCTATGGTAAGGAAGAAACAATCTATAAATAGGAATAGAAATATATACTAGCTACTTATGCGAACTCTATGTTGTGATTTCCAATAGATACATAATGGGCATTGGAAATGTACCTAGCCGAGCTATTTCTTGCCATGTTAGTATCAGCTTGTGAATACGACTTCTGATCATTTTTAAAAATATGTAAATTTGGAAATGTTAATAGTATGTGTAATATATCAATAAATGAATATATAGCATGGAAACGATGAAACAAGACTAAATGCAAATCTTACAGCGTCGATTTCAAGATATCCATATGGATTTATTAAGGGCACTATACCACATATAGCTTTACGTAATACCCGCACTTTAAATTCATCCACAGTTTCTTGTACTAATTAATAAAATATAATTAATTAATCATAGGAAAACTACTAAATTTTATAATTAAAAGTATTTGTCAAAATTGGGGGAAAACTTTGATCTCGACTATCTCCAAACTCTTCATATTAGATTCGGTGAGAAAACCAACGGATGCATCCAAAATCCTAAAAATGACCTGGAAGGTTTATAATGAAGGAGATCTATCCAGTAAACGTGTTTCTTCTATGGAACAGTAAAAATTAATGTCTAATGGTCCCACAAGAATGTCATACATAAAAAAATATCCACAAAATAAGTTGTTTTAAGAAAATTGGAATTTTATCATCACCTCTCAATATAAGGTGAAAAAAATATATTTGTTTTAAATGTCCATCCAAGACTCTTGCGGATGTAGTCCATCCTCTCTCTAATCATGTTTCCAATTTCTTGTGTCATCACCGACATAGATACCCTATCCAAGACTTCTCCTTTTGGTTAGAAAAATAATACATGTACCTTTGAAAAAACAAGAGAAAACGTTGATTATAACAATACTAATGCAACTAAATTATTCTGTTGAATGCATAAAGGTTTTGAACTTACAATTTGTATATGGACATTAAGGTTTTATTGAATTGGTCACAACTCTATAGGTCTTGGAAGTCATTCCATGTGGCAATTATTTCCCTTTGAAGACCCCTGCATATTTGTTATTCCTTGCACAATTCAAGAGGCTGTGATTGAAGATGTTATACTGTAGGGGTTTCCGTTAATGTTATACCTTACTCTCTGTATAGATCATTGAAATTACAAAAAATGCATGCCACCGGGGTAGTAGTCCATATGACCAATCGCTCCACCAAATACCCAAGGGGTATCATGGAGGATTTGATGGTTTAGGTAAATGAAATAACATTACTGGCCAATTTTTAGTCCTAGATATGGTAAACGAGAAGGAGACACCCTCCATTTTGTTAGGGAGACCCTTCTTAAAAACTTCTCGGACTAAAGTCAATATGCAGATAGGAAAGTTAACATTAGAGTGTTGTGACTGCATTGTGGAATATAGCATGTATAAAATGTGAATAATGTCTTCGATGAATCTTCTCCGTTTTTATTGATGGTTTTGAGGTTATTGTGCAAGAGCCTTTTGATAGGGCTATGAATGTGGCTTTAGATGATAACCCTTTGAATGATGGTTATGTCGATTCTAGGAATGCTAGTTTAGTGGAGAATGTGGGGCAGGTTGATCCCAAAATTTATAATCACATAGAGGCCTTACCCAAGAACCTAAATGACTTAGTGATACCTGAAACCAAGCCTTCAATAAAGGAATCACTCGTAGTCAATCTTAAGACCTTACCTGAAGCCTTCCAATATTCTTTCTTAGGCAAAAGTGAGATGTTACCAGTGATTATTTATATTAGTCTCACTTGTGACCAAGAGGATAAGTTTATTATGGTGCTTAATAAATTCAAGGGACCCATAGGTTGAACTTTAGCCAATATCAAAGGTATAAGTATCTCAATTTGCATGCACCATATATTATTATAGGAGGATGGGAAACCCGTACGCCAAACTCAAAGGCTGTTAAACCCATCAATGATGGAAGTAGTTAAAGGTGAAATCCTTAAACTACTTGAGGCAGGGGTGATATATCCTATGTTCAATAGTAAGTGGATGAGTCTAACTCAAGTGGTGCCAAAATAGAGTGGAATAACCGTGGTAGAGAACAAGGATGGGTATTTGGTTTCCACTCGTATTTAAAATAGTTGTGAGTTTGTATTGTTTATCACCACTTAAATATGGTAACTCACGAGGATCATTTTCCCTTACATTTCATCTACCAAATTCTTGAAAAATTAACCGGTCACTCACACTATTGCTTTCTCGTTGGCTATTCAAGGTATTT
>JAULKM010109070.1:0-23484 GCA_032355605.1 Rubia tinctorum
CCCTCTTCTTTGTGGACGACCTCGACTTGCCAAACTATCTACTTAGTTGTATTTAGTAAGCATATTGGGCTTAAAATAGTATCTTTGAGAGGTATAGCGACGACCTCCCAGAATTGCTTCTCCTAGATCTTCCTCGAAGATAAAGTGTCCCACCTCTCAACATAAGCGCTAGTGATCCGACAAAATTTCATGAATCTGCCCGGCAGAGGTGGTGGCACTGGCTTGGCGACCGGCGGAAGAGGTGGAGGTGGGACAGAAGCACCTGCTCTCGATCTCTTCTTTGGGGCCATGTCTAGTTAATACAGAAATAAATGTCAAATGCACAGAGAAATAAGATATAAATTCATGCTATAATCACTTGGACATTATTTCAAAAGAGCATATTATCTAAACTAGTATGTAACTCATAGCAATAAGCACCCAAACATGATCACAGAAATTAGTAATTGTAATCAAAATGATTTAGTTAAATACTACAATCATCATAAATCCACTATAAAATGTAAAATTCATACATGTCCATTTGCATAAATTTCAATCCAATTGCAATGCTAACTACACTATGCCATAATAATAAAACTAAACTATCCTAAGAAAAGCCAAACCTAAGTCAAAATCTAGCCTAATTAAACTAGCCTAATCAAAGATAAACTAACCTAATCAAAACCAAAATTTAAAATAATTCCACCATCCAATACCAAGGCCAATGAATATCACAAAAATAATCAGTTCGTGAACCTATGCCCTTGGATATTAGCTTATGAACCTATTCAACATCCCCAGTCCATATCAAATAAAATAATCATATCCCAAAACTACTCACAAATTTCATGAACCTAATCATGAAATAATAACAAACCCACCATCCCCCATCCATTTCATAAACCTATTCATCTTATACTACCAGAACAAGAACAATATATAACATTTTACTACCTTATACTACCAGATTCACTTTATTCTACCATTATGCTACCATTATACTACCATTATTCATATTATACTACCAGAACAAGAACATATTCACATCATCAATATTCTAAAATATGATCAGTTCATCAAATGAACACATCCATACAAATTAGTTCACAAAAATTCCTAAAAATTAGCACATTCAAAAAAATCACCAATTCAAACAATATAACAATTCAAGATAAAAGATTTGAATAAATGTACCAATTTGAAGCTTAGGATTATGAATTAACCTAGCCCACAAAAATTTCTAAGCTTAAGTAATCGGAAATTCAAAATCCCCAATTTCCAGGGTTTCAAATTCGAACAAATTGTTGGATTATACGGTGGAATTGATGCAAATTTGTGGAGGTTTAGTGATGGGGAAAGTTTCCATCCTATTTTAATGGATGATTCTGACGGGTTTTTGTGGAGAAAAGATGGGGGATGGTGTATCGCGGAGGAGGAGAAAAGGGAGTCTGGAAAAATAGGGCTCTACTCCATTTTTTCCATATATGCACAGGGTCACGACTCGCGATGACATTGTCATGATCCATGATGATGGAGTCAACAAACTCCAAGTAGTCAAATCGATGTCACGCTCGCAACTAGACTGTCGCGAGTTGCAAAATTCTAATCTTTTGACTTATAAAATTTTGAAAATCTATCTGATTTCTGTCGTGGTCGCAAAATAACCACCACAACTCACAACAGGATACCGTGACTCACTACTGGTCCATCATGACTCGCAAAAACATGTTACAGGGAGTTGGAATTTTGGTTAAAAGTTCTGATTTTCATCGTAATCGCGACTACACCAGCGCGACTTGTGATATGTTACTAGAAGTTGGATATTTTCTCAAACATTGGCTTCTTTTCATGCTCGTGACATGGATATCCTGACTTGAGACACCTCCTTCGCGATTCGCGAAACTTTGTATCTGTAAGTTCACATTTTCCGAAAATGGTTTTGATTTTGATTGCGAGCATGACAGGGTTGTCACAACTCATGAACAAATGAAATTGGGAGTTGTCAAAATCTCCTGTTCTTTGCGACTTGTGACATGGATGTCGCGATTCGAGAAGAACAGGGTCTCCCTCACTTATAAAATAAATTAATAAGTTACCAACTTCCAAGCCTTTCTTCCCTTATCATTTCCTTCTCACCTTCTTCCATCTGGTGCAATGCACTTCAATTGGCTACAAAATCATGGAAAAACACACCAGTGAAACGAACATGGCAAAATAATGAAATTAATGACAAAAACATAAATTGAAACAACATAAACGGAAGGTCTAGAGTGAAAATTTGGATGACCAAAACCATTTTTATTTAATGTTGTCGGCATGAATTACCTCCCTTCTTGGGGTTATTCACTACATGGACAGAAAAGATCAGCTTCCTTTCCTCTATCAGGGGCAAAACATGTGGGATCTACATCATCCCCGATTAAGATTTTCTGCACATAGCTTAATGCCTCCTCATATTCTCTCAACATGTCTCGTAGCTCACCTTTTTGTTCCATGGAAATCTTAATTGAATGAGTATTTGGGTTTCTCTCCTTCCCCAAGGGATGAACATTTAAGAATTCTCGGTGGTGGTTTGCACTCTTCCACCAAAGTCTTCTCAAGAGAAGGAGGAAACCTTTATAGGCTTTACTTTGGACACATGAAGGGTGTTGGAAGATGCTTTCCCACAAAGAATTCACCATTGTTGTTTTCCTTCAAATTAGTACTAACAACATTTGCAATCAAAGCATTACCTATGGCAACATTTGAGGAAGTAACCTTATTTGGCTCAAAAACATTTTTCTTTATATCAGTAATAACATCAATAGTCTGGCAAGAATGATATCTACAAGGATGATCAATATAATTATGAGTGTCAAACTCCATCTTCCTCCCATTAAATTCCATGATTAATGTTCCGTTATGCACATCAATTATTGTCCTTGAAGTTTTTAAAAATGGCCTTCCTATGGAGGGGGATTCCATGATACAAAATTGTGGTAAGGTTCATCTTTAAAACAACACATAAATAATGATCATATTGTCAATGTTACAATCCTTAGGATTGATTGTTGAATGAGTGTTTGGTGTTGTTATGTCTCTTGATTTTCAACTATTTTGTTATGTGGACAGTACATGTTGGGTTGTGTGGTTACATTAAAGATTTCATTTTATTAATGCGTATTGTGTGTAACACTTGTTCAAGTTTTTAAATGGTAGTTACTTGATATGGAAATGACATGACATGTTTAATTTTCATCATTTTGTTTCTACAAATGAAGATCATTTTCAAAAGAGATGTATCCAGTGTGTCACCTAATGGATGACATAGTGTTGTTGTGCCAAATTCCTTCATTTTTATCATATTTCTAGCATTATTTTGTGTGATTAATTAACATAGTGTTGTGGATAACATAGTGTTGTGTGATTAATTAACTTTATTTTTTGGCCGTGAAGTGGTGATCCACAATAAGAAGAAATGGCCCGAAGGAGAGAGATAGTAATGTATAATAAATACATAAGCAAAGTAGGGGTAGGGCTATTTTCAATAAATTAATATACATGGTGGGCAAAGGTATCAAATGTCCAATGAAATTTGACCACATCAGATATGCGATAAGCGAGGAAAACAATTGGGGGTCTAGTTACGTAGAATTCATTGTGAGGATAAAGTTAGATATATTCTTGTACGATTCTTGCCTCGGGTAGATCATGCTTACGAGGTAAATCTGTGGAAGGCGCTCGAGTTTGCCTTCGAAATTGAGTGTGAAGACATGGAAAAGTTAAAGAGTACAACATTACAGCCCTTTAGCGAGAGATGGAGATATTTCAAAGCCAAACTGGCTAGGGATTACATTTTTGGTAAGAAGAGAATTTGCAACCCAAAAATTAAAGAATATCCATTCACAAGTGAATCGAGCTGGAAGGGTTTTGTTGGAAGAAAACTTGCAAACAAAGAATCGATAAGAAATTAACCTTTACATACTTTGAGGAATATACATAGTGGATACATAATTATATTTGTATGCAAAGACATTTTTCCAGATAGACTAGCACATGCATGAGTATATTATCATGAGTACAATCAATTGTGTATGTCGTTTGCGAATTTTATTGCTTTATAATTGTAAAAGTCCCTATTTTCTTTAAATGTGAGTACCACAAACTGTACTATGTGATGTTGCATAGTATTAATCGGGCTATTGATCGTTCTACCAAGTAGTGTGCGACATCGTTTAAAACTATGTTTAGGCACTGTCTGGGTCTGACAATGATTTTGACGTCGCATGATGTCCATTCAACTAGTGCAATTTCACTAGCTACTAGTGAACAACGTCGCACAGACATGAGGGAATCGTGTTACAATTCTCCCTCATCATTTACATTATTGGTTTTATTTACCAAATTGCTTTATTTGATAATTTGACAGGGTCTAAGAGCAAAACTTGTTGAGGTTCCAAAATGAAAACCATGCAACACACCATGAGTCAATTGAGGCTATGCTCTAGTTACTTAAATTATCATGAAAGAAATGTTTGAGGCTAGAGTATTTGACAAAGTTGAGCATGGGATGACAGATGATGAAGCGAGGAATTCTACGGAATATCCCAGACTGGATGAAGTTCCCCAATTTGAAAAATGAATATGGGATACAAAAGGTACGGGAAGGAGGAGGGTAAATTCCACACCAAAGATGCAGAGGTGGTATCTCAATAAATTGTATGTTTACCAACTATTTAGTTGATTTAATATATGGGCAATTGTTCAAGATAGTTTTGACATAATAAATGAGATTGATTATTGGTAATTTATAAGAGAAATTAAAAAAGAAAAAAGAGTTCAGAGAGTTCATCGTGGTTGGAAAGAAAGACATATTAGGTGTAGCAGTAAACATGTAAGAACAACTGTGTTATGTCCAAGGTGTCGGCACTTTCGCTACATATAGGGACATCTTTGTCAAACCTCGACCACCAAAGTTTGATATTATGTTAAGTAGTCAACAATGTGAGATTGATGCTTTGAAATCCAAAGTTACCTTACTAGTGGCCTATGTATCGCAATAATCGGATGGGAGGAAAGTGCCATTTAACTTGGAGTGAATCATTGCAAGTTCTAAACCAACAACCTCAACTAACCCTCGCGGTTCATAGTAGACCTGTACCACCTTCTCCGATTTTGACAGAACATCTTGCGTTTGACCGACTAAGAGCGAAGTTAGAATAGGGCACCTAACGCAACATAAATGTATATGTAAATATATTACACTATTCATATTCAAATTATTTTATACTTTGTTTAAAATTAGTGAGTCTTCTTGTGAAGAATAATTCCATGTGCGTTCTTCTTTTTGAATGTGTTGATGGTGAGAGCCATGTTATGGAAAAAGGTAAAGTGTATACATCTATAAGATTGCATCATCATAAGCTGGTTGCAAAGGAGAACATGGTGGTTAATGTCGCTAAAAGCCTTGTAGATGGTATAGTTCTTCCTATCCTAGAGGCAAGGAAATTACTGTGGACGAGGCGGTGGGTATATTTGTTGAATAAAGCCCTTTTTGTGTCTACTTTGGAAAACAAGCCCCCAAGAAGTTTTAAAAAAAATCGGTCTCATTTATGAGTAGAAACAAAAGTTCTATACAAAAACTTTTAAATTGATTTCATGTAGATTTAGTAAAAGATTAGTAGCCCAGCCAAATTAGCAAGTACATGTAAGAATCCGAAGGCTAGAAAATCTGCTGTCTCTAGATTTAATCCAACTCCATTCAATCCCTTCAAGGATGGATCTCTAAATAGCATCACACAATTATGACAACTCACTCTCCCTCATCTTCGTACAAAATTACCATGGAAGAATTTGGTATTTTCTGGAAAGAGGATTTTGAGGCCTTATTCCATTTCACTAATGTTCCCCTTTCCATGATGCAACTACATTCCATGTAAGTATGAATCCATCAACCAAAAATTATTCATTGTGGTAATTATTGCATTTCACATCAATCTATAGAGACATACTATGTATATAGGCCTTTGCACATATAATCTATTTCCAAAATGAATGGGTGGATAGGAGTTCTTTACCCATTTAAGATCCAACATGAACATATGGCGATGGAAGAGTGTTAGGCCTACTTGAGCTCCCGGTTGATGAAAAAGGAGAATTCGATAAATATCGCACCTTATTACTAGGGTTGAGTCAACTGCACATACTGACTTACTATTGTTTTGATTCTATTATAGATTATGGGATTATAATGAATTAATGCCAATATTCTAGCACATATTGCATGGTCGCAATCTTTGTTCTTCCCTGAAGCACGGTGTTCTGCTTCCATCCATTACATAGAAAGACCCCAAAGACAATTTCACTAGCAATTGCAAAGGTGATGACATATCCCTTAATTAAAAACCATACGGCATTCCATTGGAAGTCCCTAAAGGTTAGAATTGAAATCAAATTATAATTTTGAAATAATTATTGCAATAAGTGAATAACTATGTGGTCATGAACAAATTGTGGGTACGATTTCCATAAAAAAACAACCGGCCCCATGGCAAAGGGGTTACTATGTCATGTGTTTCCTAGAAAATGTGAATGAGAATCAATACGATAAATAAAAGATATCTCTTATTCTCACATTTTGTTTCAATAAAGAATGACTCGACTAGACTCAACCTTTGTATTCATTATGTGATTATTCTATGTTGTATAGTCTTTTCCCGAGAAAATATTACTGTACACCATCAGGAAGTTGGAGTATGTACGTGAAATTTGGGTGCTTTTCATGATAGTAAAGAATTTGAAGGATTTTCATGTACTATGTGAGGAACAAGAATTCTGTTTAGTATTTTTTGTGAGTATCATTGTTTAAAATACCCATTGATACTTTCCAAGATTTTTTGGACACCTTGATATGGACCTCTATCTAGCCATGGAGTATCAATGGTATAGTTCATTTTGTGGGTATTTTGGGAACTTTTGTAGTGTATTGAAGGTGTAGTATTTATCTTTCTTATCTGAGTATGTGGGTTATATGCATGATTTTGTGTGTACGTGGATTATATGCACGATTTTGTATTAAGCTAAGTGTGGGGGAAGATTTTGATCCTTCAGTTTAGATGACATAATGTTCTATGTATTGGGTGTCTAGGAAGAATGATTCCCTCTAAGTGATTTTATGAATAAGCTTTGTGTGTAATTTTCAATTACCATGTTTCTCTTTTTGTAATAAAAGGGGTCCTAAAATAAGTATACTGGAGAACAGAAAAACTTCTGATGTGATTAAGGTAAGGGCTTGGCTAAAATTGGGATACAAAAGTCGAAAACTCCCATACCTCCTACTCCCACCATTTTTTGTTGATGAGTTAATGGGGTTGACTAACATTACCAGGATTGTGATCTGGGAGTGGAGGTATCTTACTAGTCCAAGGAGGAGAATCTTGGAGACCATGTTCGCTTGAAAAGAGACCGTGGTGGAACTAGTCCTACTCGAACTCATCACGTAACTGATAGGTCTAATAGGCCTAGAGGGCCTCCTTTTGACGAACTCTAAGAATTAAATTCGGTCAACTTAGGAATTATAGGTAATTGTGGAGCAAACATCGGATATCTACTGAAGAAGGAATATCACATTCCACTTGGACGACAGGGAATACTCAATGACTCATAGGGAAGTTTCTCAAGCGTTTGGATGGAAGTACGGGAAATAAGTTCCAAAGACACGTTGACAAAGTATTTTTTTGTATTTGAGTAGCTTTCGGAGGAACTTAACGGGCGTGGATAGAAACCATTTGGGCAAGATTTCTGCAATAGTCTATCCAGGTTTGCGGTACGTGCACCGGATCTTATCCATGGGAGTTCTTTTCCATGGGGAAATATCTCAATACCCTAAATGAGATGTACAAATCCTTTGGGCGATAACTCTGAAAGGTAACTTCTGTCCCAACTTGGTGGAAACATTTGTGAAAGAATGTATAAGTGGAAAGAAAAGAGCCGGAAAGATACCAATAGGAGGAATGGTCGGCCTTCTCGCATAATACCTAGAACATGCGGCATCTCCTCACTTTGCTTTGGCTAATTTGGGTCATTTGAGAC
The DNA here is from genome assembly GCA_032355605.1 of Rubia tinctorum. Taxonomy (NCBI): domain Eukaryota; kingdom Viridiplantae; phylum Streptophyta; class Magnoliopsida; order Gentianales; family Rubiaceae; genus Rubia; species Rubia tinctorum. The sequence goes on from JAULKM010109070.1 coordinate 8,053, forward strand.
AAGTTGGTAAGAGCTTCTATGATCGCCACCGCCACCACTGAGGATCGCTTTGTTTGGTTTTATGGCGGTGGAGTAGTTAACAATTTCATGGTCCTTTTGCAACCCGAGTCCATGACAACATATCATGATACCGCATTGTTCATAGCTCCTGATCTGAGGTTTGAGCAGGCTTTCTACCACCCCATTTTAGCCCCGGGTTTGGACATTATAGAAGGAGATGGTAAGAATCCCCCTAGAGTGCAACGTACCCGAAAAATATAGAAGCAAACTTCTTTGATCAATTTCCTATATTTCAGGAACAACTCATGAGTTCAACTTAAATGGTGCAAGAAGTAAGTCTTACAGTATAAAGAATGATTTTACAAATGGAGGAGTTTGGAGTGAGGCTTGACTCTATGGATGGAACCATGAGGAATAAGGGAGCTAGGTCAGATTCAATCAAGCAAGAAGTTAAGGAGAAGTTTTCCATTATTGACGGGAGAGACGATGTGCAAGATGAAGATATGGAGAAATTGATTAAGAGGATGCATTCCTCAAAATGTGAAGGTCTTCGTGACCTCGTTCCCTAGGATGGCAGGAATTGAGGCGAGAGGAGAGAAGAATAAGCCTCGAGGAGAGGCGCATGAGAGTAGTCCCTCCGGGGTCCTATGAATAAGTGTCTTACCATTCTCCTTACTCCACTTGGGATTTTATACTTATATGATGCATTGGGGACAATGCAAAGTTTAATTATGGGGGAGAGTAGTTAGGCACTTAAAGTTCAAAAAGAATTAACTGGTGTTTTTTTTGTTTTTCTCATTTTAATATGAAGCCTACTAAGGGCATTTTGTGCTAAACAAAAAAATTAAAATAAATGCTCGTCTAAGTCAACAACCTGAAAGGGCAACTTAGGCAACAAGGGTAAAGGAATAAATAGGTTGAGAAATCTTTGCAAAAGTGAGAGGCCAAATTGTTGGAAAAAGAAGAGAAGTTAGCTTTGAAAAAAAAGGATGCTAGGATGAAAACCCAAAAGAGCTATTAGGTAAAATGAGAGAAATTAAAAGAAATAAAAAAATAATTATAGGCTTACACCAACCCGTCACCTATTTATTAGGTCAGATAGGCCTATAAGGTTTCCTCAAGATGCATTCCAAGAACTAAATCTTTTAGAATTTAGAATTCTTGGTAACCATGGATCAAACATCGGACAATGAAAAGAGGAGGACCATATCATTCCACCTAGATGACAAGGAGTATTCAATGACCCATAGGGAAGACGCAATAGCATATGGGGGTAAGTATGGGAAAGTAGTTCAAAATACACATAGACAAGGTCTCAAATTATCTTTGGACAACTTTTGGAGAAACTTGGCAGGCGTAGATAGGAATCATTTGGGCAAGAGTACTACAATAGTCCACCATATTTTCGGTATGTCCATCGACTCATATCCATTAAACTTTTATGTCATGGAGACATCTCTCAATGCCCTAACATTGATGTAGAGATTCATTGGGCTATGACTCTGGAGGGAAACTTTTATCCCAACATGGTGGAAACATTGGTGGAATAGTGCATATTCAAGAGGAATGTGAGAGTTGGGAAGGCAATAATGAGAGGAATGATCGGTCTTGTTGCACAGTACCTAGGACATGAAGTGACTCTCTTATTTTCATTGGTGAATTTGGGTCGTTCAAGGACGATGTACACCATGGAGAAGTTGGTAAGAACCAATATGCTCTCCATCACCCCTACGGAAGACCAATTTTTTTGGATATAAGTATGCTCAACTGTGTTCAATTTCATGGTGCTTCGACAAACAGAATGCACAGCTATTACTCATGACACCACTTTGGAAGATCTTCTCATAGCTCCTTATCCGAGGGTCGATAAGGCTTTCTACAACACCTTACCACCGGGTGTGGACATTAAAGATAAAGGATGTGAAGACCCTTATAGAGTGCAACCTACCCGAACAAACTTAATGGCGGATTTCTATGGTCAATTTCGCACATTTGGAGAACAACCCATGTGTTGAACCTAATTATTGCAAGAAGTGAGTCATGGGGTAGGTGGTATGAGGTTCTAAATATGAAGAAGTTTGGGATGGGGCTTTATACTATGGATGAGACCATTAGGACTTGGGAGATAGGCTGGATTCCATTCAGCGAGAAGTAAAGAAAGAGTTTGCCATAGTGGATGAGGGAGCCAAGGTACAAGAGGAGCCAATATAGCCATTGATTGAGAGGATACATGCCTCAAAGATTGAGGGTTTTCGCAACCTCTTTCCCTCTAAAAGGCAAGATTTGAAGAAAGAAGAGAGAAAGAGAAGGCGCGAGACAAGGAGTACGAGAGCGGTCCTTTAGGGGACCCAAGAGTAAGATCTTACCATTATCACTTCTCATGTTTTTTATTTTATACATTATATGATGCATTGGGGACAATGCAAAGTTTAAGTGGGGGAGAGGGAGTAGTTAGGAAGTTAGAAATTGTAGCAAAATTTCTTTGTGTTTGTCTATTTATTTTATTCTACATGTAGTATGAAGCCTACTTTGGGGCACTTTGTGCTACACAAAAAAAATATTTTAAATTTTAAAAATAATACCCAGCTTAGTCGAAAACTGAAAGAGTAACTTAGGTAACAATGGGAAAGACCCATACAGGTTTAAAGAACGATCTAAAAATGAGAGCCCAAATGGTGTGGAAAAAGGTAAGCGTGAGCTTTGAAAATAAAATAAAAATGTGTGAAGTTGGGATGAAAACCCGAGAGTGCTTCTAGGTAAAATGAGAGAAATTGAACTTATTCTATGCTTCTCTTTGTTTGTCTATTCGGTACTTTCTTTTGCAGAGTAAGCTATTTTTAAAAATACTAATGCTGAACCTTGCCTTTTAATTTTATGCTGGTTTTTTGGATTGTCTTAGTTTTTGGGATATGAGAGTGTGAGGAATTCCTATGTCTTGGGGGCTAGGTAGTCTATGAATGAAATATTGGGTGTTTTGGAAGAAAAAAAATTGCATGCTATTGTACTCTTTGATCTTTAATTGTTCTTGTTTACTCGAGGATGAGTAAAGGTTTCAGATTGTGGATTTGATGAGATTTCAAATGCATGTTTTTCCTTGGAATTTAACATTTCTTTTGTTATCTTTTGTGTGTTATATTGTTAGATTTAGGTAGGTTTACATTGTAAGGGGTTTGGATGAATCTTTAGGGTTTTCATATCTAAATCCCTCATATTTTAGATTAGTTTAGGTCTAGTGAATTTTATGTCCCTACGAGTGTCTACATCCATTTTTGTAAACGCTTACTTCTATATTGCTTTTAGGAACTTCCGACTGTTGTAGAATGCCATTCACAAGAATGATAGTTGATTGTCGAAGGTCATTAGCAAAAGACTAAAGGCCAAGAGCCAAACATGTGGTAGTAGATAGATGTGCTAAAGAAAAGGAGATAAGTCCTGAAGATTTGAAGACTAGCACAACCTGTGTAGATTTGCATAGCCATTGTTATGCTCGTGCCAAGAAAGCGAATCCCAGACCATGGGTCGTGTAATCTTGCATAGCCCTGGAACTCAAAACGGAATAATCAGGGCTACAGTCCACAGCTCGTGCAATTTTGCATGGGCAGCATGCTTAGAATGACAGGACACGGCTCAGATCGCACAGGGAATTCTTCCAGTTTGTGGAACCCATGCTTTTACACAAGCAATACAGCACGAGGCAAACACTATTTCACGACCCCGACCGATGTTGCTGCTAGGGTTTCCTAGTTTTTTGGGCTATTCTTATACCCAATCACACCTACTGTATATGCAGCCTTTAGTCTCCTGGAGTTAAAATGTTTTGGTCATTATCATTATTCTAGGAGTAGGTAGGAAGAAAGATACTATCTCCTCTCTTCATTTACTTACTCTAGTTTTGCCTTATAACATTAAATCCAATTATTTATTTGGATTTAGTGTCTCTATAGTAGATTTTTTAAATTGGGGTAATATTAGTATTCATGACTTGATGTTTATTTTGTGAAATTATTATATTACCCTATCTCTATGTACTATGAATATTTGTGTTTTATTTTTTATTTACATTTTTGTAGGATTTATGACATGTTATGATTTATGATGTATTCATTGATTTATGTGTAGTATATATAGATTCATAATATTGGCTTACCTTGATAGATAAGCATTCTAATTTGTACGAACAGGTTCATAGGCTTAGGGTTGGTGCCCATAGTGGAGTGCCTGAGATGTATTGTCCTCACTCTCATATATAACGGTTGCAACCTACGCAAGGATTGGTTCCTTTAAGAGGGGCGTGTTAGCATCGAGAGTGAGATGACGAGGAATGAGGAGCGGACCCAAAAGATCGATCTACGCAAATTTCATAATTATAGAGGCGGTGAGTTGGTTTTTGAGGAGAGATGATCCTTTTTGTGACAGACATTAAAATTCTTGGCCTTTATCCAAACTATGTTACATAGGCATAAGATAGGTCTATATGTCTTATATGTAATAGAATCTAGGATCAATTCATTAATTGTAAATGCCCCCAAGACTAGTTAATTATATTTTTAATATCTTTGCTTGCATGATCTGCAGTTGTTAGACACAACCCCATCCACCCCCTCAAATGATCTATTCTTAGTTATTCCCGAATACACAATCAGAATGACACCCGATTTTGGGTCGTGTAAATCTAACCTTCAAATCAGAATGACACCCAACATTAGAATTACCTCTAGCTACTCTATAGTTGTTAGTAGTGAGTACAGGAGCAACATTTATAAATTTTTATCTTTGGACTCATCCTGTGGGAATTAAACGACCCCCGCTATGAGGATGGTGCAGCTTCACATATTTCTAGAAAATCACCAGTCTCGCAACATAAAAAAAAAACAACCCGTTTTTCGTCCAACATACACACATCGCCTTATATTTCCCCACCATCGATACACCTCAATCTAAAATAGCCAAGCTAAAGTAAAGATACCACAATATCCATAAGAACAAATATACACAATAATTATAAGAAGTTACAAATAAATCTATAGGAAGGAAATTAGTAAATAATAAAACACTAGCCAAAAAATTGGTGTAATCTATAGTCCATTGTATTTGTTGGCCCAGATTCAGTGTCCATAATTTCCTTGAGCTTCCACTGCTTATGCATGAAAACCTCGCTCATGTGGAACAAACAGCCTCCAAATACGGCATATGTTTCACATAGTAAGAATTGTGATCAAACAATAGGTCTACACACTGACCGGTCTGGCTCCACACTCATGAAGTACACAAATATGCATAAGTCTCCAGGTCACATTCTAAGCTATTTTTATGCTATGCCAAAATATAAACATGATCCTTCCAACATCCTCATTAGCATAAAAAATCTTGCGTAGTGTTTTAAAACAAAAATAAAAAATAAAATGCCCAAAGTAGCACAAACAAAAACCCAAAAACACAACTTACTACAAAAATAAAAGTACAGGCTACTCTACCAAATAGTTATACTAGCTAATAGCTAGATAAATCTAGTATCCTAGGCAGTGGCTCTGAAATTTAACCCACAAAACATTGAGTCATTTTCCCGCGGGATGCAAGAGATCAAAGATAAGAATTTACAGTGTTGCTCCTGTACTCACTCCTAACTACAATGACATAGATATTGTTAGGTATGAGGGTCATCCACAGAGACACTAGTATCTAATATGTTAGCCGAACACAACCCATGATCAGGCGTCATCCATATCATGTGTTGGGAATAACTTATACTAACCGACAAAGGGGGGTTTGGCGTACTAACAATTAAGAGCATATGAGTAAAGCGAGATAGGATACTAATTAAATAATCTTTGGAGTATTCAAGTAACATAACCGGCATGTAGATTTGATCCTAGATTTTATTAACATAATAATATATATATATATATATATAAACCTAACTTCATGTTTATTCACATAGTTTAGAGATGGCAGGGAATTTCCATTATATGTCACCCAGTGTTCCTTGATCTTTCGATACTACTAACACCCCTATCATCTCACCCCTGGTGCTAACGAGTCCCCTCTTAAAAGACTTAAGACTTGTGTAGGTCTCATCCGTTAGATACGGGAGTAAGGATACTACATCACTGGGCTCTCCACTATGGACACTAGTCTTAGGCCTAGAAAGGAAAATCAATTGGTGTCTTATGAGGACCCTAGTTGATACAAACTATGAACACCCAATTATAGGGGTAAGCTTGGATTTCTCCCGTTAGGAATTTCTATAATGCAACCCGCTGCCCACTAAACCCAACATGAAATTCCTTGCAGGACTAGCCAATTAGATTAAAGTACTACTAATGGCCTTGATACTCTCAAGATAGATTTTATTGCACACATCTCCCAGGTACTCTCGCGATTACAATGGCATCTCTAATATAACTCTCCCATATTAGAGTTCAAGACTAGCTCAATATGAAGAAATGAATAAAATCATGTGTGCATCATATAACATATCATGGTATAAATCATACAAGAATATAAGACCCAAATCATACACAAATATTCATAACATAGAAAATTTGGGGAATCTCATAATCTTACATATCCAAGGTTAAATCATGAACAAAAATATTACCCCAAGTAATACTAGTGTCTTTCTACTATTAAATCCATGACATTCATTGAATTATATTCCACGGGTCTAGGAAATTAATGAAAGAAGAATGTGAGCATCATAATACATGAATATAATCAAAGAAAAACAAATGAGACCACCAAAAGTGTTCCAAAACATCACCAAACAAACTAAACAACTAATAACAAACCAAACAACCAAGAGTTTTCAAAAAAAAAGTGAGGGAAAATAGAGGAAAGTTAAAATAGTATCGACAATATCTAAAATCAAAGCATAGAAATTAAGCAGGAAAAAAGGATATTCCAACATGAATGTATTTCAACCCCTCCCCCCCACACTTACTTCATGCATTGTCCCTAATGCATGTGACCGAGGTGAAAATAAAGGTTGGAAATACCGAAGATTTCTCAATGCCATCCACCATATCTAGCTCCACACCTCGCCCTATGTGGCTTCCAATGATGGTGCTTGTCTCCAATGCATGTTGTCCCCAACCTATCCGTGATCTCTTTCATGTAATTATAAAACAGGCCAATATCCATCCCGAAGTACTGTTGTGGATCATCCACCCTATCAAACCTGGTTGCAGACCCTCCAGATAATAATCAAGATATGCATCTAACACGTACACATCCTGCCTAACCTCAAAGATAGAATCACCCCAAGACTACATCCAATCCGGTCCTGTCTAGGTGGCTAGCTCCACCATGCTCCTTGAATGGGTTGTAATCTGGGTACTGCCAGTGCTGATGTTCATGCTATAGTGAGATAGAGATTTTTTGTTAGTACGACCCAGAACCAGGAGGTAGCCGACAACTATTATGGTTGCTCGACTCTGCAAAATAGTTCTCATGGGGGGAGTAGTTGCGCCTGTGTGAACTATGCCTCGGTGGACTAATAGGGCTTCTCCCTAATATCATACGACCCTTGGTCAGATGGTGGAAGTACATACTGATGCTCAATGGATGGTGACTGCACGAATATCGGTGGTGGCTGAAACTGTGGTGACTGTTGTGGCTGCTCCAGAATTTGATCCTTATTGATTGGGACATGGTCATCCTCCTCTCCTAGTTCATCATCCTGCTCTAGCTAGGATTCTCCATCTACAACCTGTGCACCCTGATCTTGTTGTAAGATCAATTCCTAGATCCTGAATGTCTTAGCCAGCTTAGTCGTCTCAGACTGGGGGAGTCTCATGAAGTTGGCATTTTTGTATCTTTAATTGATTACCCCAGCCTCCAATTATATCATATAAGTCTCTACCATAGCTCAATGAGTGAGAGTAAATGGGGAATGCGGCTTCTTCCGCATATCCTAGTCTATCGACAGGCGAAAATGGACAGCTATGAGTGATATCATGCCCTCAATTTCTATCTTTCCTAACAATCTCGTAGAGTGGTCGTAGGACTGGGTGAAGAATCATGGACTAGATCAGGGCATGCTCACCCAGTGCCAATCAATCATAGGATCCTGTAGTCTCTCTCAGTAGAAATGGTTAACTCCACATGGTAATGTACCACTATGCTCAACAAACTCGCAACATATCACAATGCCAAATACACTATATCAGTGTTCTTTCTTGCCTTTTCCCGAGGCCATTGGCTAAATTGGATAGAACGTATGAACGTTGAAACCCGAGTGATCCCGAGAAAGTCCATCCACCTTAACATAATGGTTTCACCCAAAGCATGTAGCGATCTCCTTGTAGGTCATTATACGCGCTCATCTCCCAGATGGAATCTATCCACCTTTCTACCAAACTGGTTCATCCCTGGCCTGACAGCGGCAAAAAACTCTAGGGTATACCTAGTATAGATGGAGGCCGACTTCTTTGTAAATTCTTTCAGTCCTATCCTCCTAAGGAGCACTTTGACCGGTATTTAGAGTTTAACGACCTTAATGGTCTTCTTGTCTGCAAATATCACCTCCAGGACAGGGCATCCCACAAGATGCTCCCATTGGTCCTGGTGCTCCTCAAGGAGCATGCACAACACAATGAACAGCTTGGGAGGAACAACACTTTGTCTCCTCGGCATAATGACAAGCAATAACAACAAATGACTTGACAAAGAACCAAATAAGAGTCCAACAATCTCAATCAACTAACCCAAACAAAAACTCCCAAAAAAATGTGTAGTCACAACTAAACCCCTCCAATATGTTCTAAACATGCAAATATCAAAAAATTGCAAAATAAAAACTCCAATTTTTTTAGCATGGGTTCAGTCAAGTACCTTTGGGGAAGAATAGGGATGAAATATTGTAATTTAGTGCAAGTGGAGTGTGCGACACTCCGCCTAGAGTTGATTCCAGCAATTCTTGACATTTATAACACATTAAACTTTGAATTTTTGGAGTAAATTTGAAGGAGAGACCGAACTGCATTCTAAAAATCTATGAAAAGTTTGGACATTTTTGGATGCAATCATCTATGGTCTATGCGTGCAATTAAGAAAGGAAGATTTTGGGATAAGTTTGAAGAAATTCAGTTAAGAATTAAGGAAGTTATGAGGAATTTGGATTGAGGAGGAAGAAAGAGTTTGGTTTTTCTGGGTTCGAAAGAAAAGGATGAAGAATAATCTTGAGGAATGAGGCTTCTTATAAAAGGCTCTTGGATTTCGATTGGTTACATAAAGTAGGTTAGGTGGTAATCCCAAGGCACGGCCCGTGCTGAGGACTTCTGGCATTCCCGTGCTTTGCAAAAATTACCTCGTGCCAACTGATTATGGCATGGGTGCGTTACAAAATGGCCTCGTGCTAGCTGAATTGGCACAAGGCTGGCACGGTCAATGCTTAGCCTTGCTCCTCAAAGCTTTTTTTGCAAAATCCATGTAGCCAAAAACATGAAAACTGAGAGTAGTACTGTTCTAGCCGAAAGTTAATGGCTGATAATCACTAAAAACACCACCAAAGATCAGACACAGTTCATAAATCACAAAAAATGAAAACCTACTAATGTAAAATAAAAGAACCATTTCTTTATTTTTATCCTTATGATTTAATATTTCATACATTTCGGAAAACTAACAAAAAAGGGTTGATGGGTCAGTGAAATCACCATTCTTGACACCACCATTGACCATGTCCCCATCGGTGAGCCTCTTGGGAGGTCATCGATGTACCTCTCAAAGATACAATTTATAAGTCCTAAATGCTTCCTAAATACAATTAAGTAGATAGTGGCAAATCAGGGTCGTCCACAAAGAAGAGGGATTTTTCTAAGGGTTTTCACATATAAAGGTGAATACTACACTAGATATAAACATATGCATATATATAAGCTTGTAAAGAGGGGGATTTTTGGGTTGGTTTTTCTAAGTTATCAATTTAAAGACAGGTTAACTAGCAAATAATATAAATCTTCTAGATATGCGACAAAATATTAAGAAGAGTTTAAACACAAGTTATGGACCTTGAGTGCAATTTATTTCCACTTCTAAACCTCTTATCTATCATTGAACATACAACCTATTCAATACTTTTATTAGTTTTTGTGAAGATAAATCTTCAATCCTTTTTTGATAGTAGTTTACAAGAGTGAATTTGACATCCCCTGCTAAAACTTACTGATGACTCTTTTAGTCGATCAACGCCTAAAAGTAATCCATTAATGGCATTAAGTACAAAGAATCAACAAGTTTGGCAACACTTGCAAACACTACATCGTGTGTAAGCATTGAACCAATTCATGCATTTACACAAGATTAGTCAAGAACGTTCAACATTCCTAAACTTCTCCTATTTTATACCCAAAAAAACATGATAAAGAATTTGAAATTGTCACATTTATCTAGCATTCATGAAATCATCAACCATATTAGAACCTCTAATTCATGCCCTTGAATTTCATATCGAAAGAAAGTATAATTAGTTTTTTTCTCCAAACCCTAACAAGAAATAATACAACCAATTCATATCAAACTTCTAAAACCATTAATGCTTTCAACAACTAAATTCAAGAACAATAAATGCACAATAGCAAAGTTTTAAATAGCTTCATACAAAGTTCTCAAGACATGGGCTTTGAAGCCTTAATCAATTGCTCCCAAGACTATGTTTAGCTACTAGAATTCACAATAGCAATTCAAAAATAAAATCAAGATGAAGAAAGATGAAAATAGTGGAAAACTAGGGTTTTATGGCTGAGATTGGGGGGAAAGGTTTTTTGGAAAAGAGAGGACATAAAAGAGTATTTATAGTACAAAAAGTCCAAAACGTATATCTAGGCAGTGCGTCGTCGCTACTCATGACACATGTGTCTCGAGTCGCGACAGGCAGAGTAAGTTGCCCTCACATGTTGTCTTCTTTTTGTCTAAGTGTAGTTGTCTCCTCTTCCTTTCTTTGGGTCCTTAAGTTCTTCATTGTCTTCAAAATTTAGTTTTTATGGTCTTCAAATCTTCAAACCATTACCTTGTCTCACGAAATCCTTATTAAAAGTGATAAGAGCGCTAAAGTCGCTCTTAACTCTAGAAATAGAATTTCAAGGTAAAATGGAGTATCCAAAGCAAAAAAAACATACCAAAATGAGTACAAAAGATCCCAAAATCATCGTATAATATGGACATATCAAACCTCCCAACACTGTTACCTAACTCGTCCTCGAGTAGGAAAAGATTCAAGAACACAAAGAAGTTTAAATGTCCCCATCCTAATTCTAATATTCCACCAATTAAAGTCCAACAAAAATATCAATATCATAATTCCCAAAAGTTTCTATCACACACAGCCCTTATTCTTAAATCTAACCAAATATACTACCTATCAATTCCCTAATTTCCAGAGACGAATTTCCTAACTTGCTAATCCTAAAATCCAATGGTATCAGGTGAGGTTAAAACTATATCAAATGTTCAAGTACGAACTTCACTGTATACCAATATATCAACCCAAAAATGAAGCATATCGAGAATTAAGAACTTCATACCTTCCCTCGTTTTCCTCGCTAAATTACCCAATCCCAAGAAGTATCATGATGTTCAAAAACCCGATTATCCAATTTTCAACCTCAACCTTATCACCCTAACGCCGACAAATGTGTAGATATTTAGGCAATTTTTTTTTATTTTTCCCTCTTTCTCTCATTTTTCCTAGGAGCCCTTTCGGGTTTTCATCCTAGCAACACATCATGTTTCTTTTGGCTCATATCTCACCCACACTTTTAGCCTCTCAATTTACCTAGACCACCCTTTTGGGTTTTCGACCTATCCGGCCCCCCAATGTTGCCTAAATTTCCCTCTAGGGTTTTAAATTTAGCGGGTTTTCTTTTCATTTTTGTTCTTTTTTATTTCCTATTTTTTCAAAAAAATTATTAGTCAATGTTTTTTTTCATTGTTCCATTTTTTTCCAATCATAAATTTCCAAAAAGCTTCTGCATGTCAAAACTACAAAAATATCCGAATGCATCAAAATATAGCATCCCAAAAGTAAGAAAAACATCCAAGTCTAAATCTAAAATACAGCATCCCAAAAGAGAAATAGTGAATGATAAATCCCCTCCCCACACTAGAATACTACATTACCCTTAATGTATCCAAAATAGGGCAAAACACAATACATAACGAAGTAGGGGGTGCGAGAAAGAAAAATGCTCACAATCACTGCTGTGAGGATGAACCACCATGTCCGTAGCCCTCCTAATATAAATCCATCCACTTCTCATTCTTCTTACGCCTCTCTATGCACTCGATGCTCTGGAATCTGGGCCTGGGGTGCCAGCTGTGCGAGCCAGTATGTCCCAGACTCTGGATGCTAGCTGATCAATCTCGTCATCCATATCCAAAAATTTGTGGGACATGCATAGGTTGTTCTCGTAGATCATGCCATGCAGTCGGTAATAGAAATCTGTTGGCGGCTTATAAGGGTTGTTGCAGTTGCTACGATCCTCCTTCATCGGATTGGGCTGCTGGTGTTGTGAGGAAGGATGTGGCGAATGTGGTACATCCTTCAGTGGATACATGGTATAGGGTAGAGCACCCTCTTCACACTGCACTGGGAGATTGTTAAGGTCCAGCAGAAATTTCTGCATGCACTCTAAATCTAGCTCGATCGTCAAATTAGTCACCGGGGTGTCCAACTCCTGCTTCGTACGCTGGGGCTGTGAAAGCTTTATGAAAGTGACACCTCTAGCCCCGTACAACCAATGGAACGCCCATGGATCTATCGTGGTCTTGATCAACTTGAAGTTGACCATCCACGTCAACGTGATGTGATAAGACTTCCCCCTACCAAGTCACTGAAGGCTCTCAGTTGTGGCGATGCTAAACTGCTCCTAAGTAGGGTGATCATGCCTCCTAACAAAATCTCTCCCTTCATCTTCTTTTCCATCTTTAGGACCTTTGTGACCCATAAATCAGCCCATCCTCCATATCCCATGCCCTCACTAGTCAACTCTCCAAGAAACTGAATCTCATCATTCAGCACATTTGTCGCCTCTACGCTACAAAACAGAGTAGTGGAGAGCATGAGATGTACATATCCAAGGGCCAAATGGATGATCACATTGTTCTTGTCCCACACATTCTGAAACTTCCTAGTGATGGTATGACAGACCATGAAGTTCTCCTCAATGGTGGGGGTGTGCCTCTCCAGATCGAATATCGCCCGGATCTTTGCTCCGTCCCAACCAAACGCTTCCTCAATATCCGAGAGGCTCATCTCATATGATTGGTCATTCAAATGAAACTGAATGAACCACTTGCAGGGCACTCCCTCCCTCTCTATGTACTCCCTCACCATGGACAATAATTCCAAGGTGTGTCTTCGGAAGGTGGGTGCACCTCGGGATAAGAAACCTCTCATACCTCCATTATATAGGAGGCACAGGGTCGGCTACTTCAGCTGAAGGGCATCCAACGCGCCCTTATCAGCGAAGCACATCTCTTGGATCTTCCTTGAAGATAACGTGTCCCACCTCTCAGCATAGCGTCGGTGATCCAATGGAATCCCATAAATATGTCCGGGGAAGGTGGTGGTGCTGGCTTGGCTAATGTCAGAGGAGGTTGTGGTGGTGGGGCAAAGGTATTGTTCTTTGTCTATTCTTTGGAGCCATGTCCATTAAAATAGCAAACCACATCAGACACACATTGATATAGTGACAAAAATTAAGTAACTATCTCTAATGTAGTATGCACATATGAATAGCTATCAAAACATTAATATAGAAATTTGCAAGCACATTGAAAGTGATGTATTGAATACATTACCATCTTCAAAAAACCACTATAATGGTGTAAAAATACCCCTATACCTATACATGTGAATTTTAAAACCTAAATGTTATTGAATATATTCTACCCTAATCACATCCTATTTCAACAATTTAGGCCAAGCAGCATAATATTCAACAATTAGAAATCAAACACAGTTAACAAAATATAATGTGCACATGTATATTACCAATATAGAGTAACATATATCCCATATGCAATTTCATAGAAGTGCAAATATAGGCCATTCCTTACTTGACTAATATAGGCAACTCTAATATTCAATTCCCTACTTAACTAATCCAGATCAACATATAGGTAATATACATAGTCATAGCTAATATCCAAGATATCATCCTTCAAAATCACAGCCCAAAACAACCACCAAAAGAACAAAGCATATTCATGGCCAAAATCTACAATCATTCCATAATCCAATACCCAAGCCAACCATATGACAAATGGAATTAGTTCAAGAACCTATTTGCCATTTCCAATCCATATCACAAAAAATATCAGTTCATCAATATTCCAATAATTTCCTACAAATTAACACATTCACTCAAATCACCAATTCAATGAATATAATAATTCAAGAACGTATATTTGAAAAAATGTACCAATTTGAAGCTTAGGATGATGAATTAACCTAGCCCACAAAAATGTCCAAGCCCAAGCACTCACAAATTCGAAATCCCCTATTTCTAGGGTTTCGAATTTGACTGTTTTGTTGGATTTTTTGGTGGAATGGATGTGAATTCATAGAGGGTAAGTGATGATAAAGGTTTTTTGACAGGTTTATATGGATGATTCCGACCGGTTTTGGTGGAAAGGGGTGGTGGAACAGACTGGCATAAGAAAAAATCGCGTGGAAGGGACAAAGTATTGGGTTCTTCCTTTTTTTATATAAGCACAGTGTCGCGACTCACGGTGTAATTCTCGCGAGTCACAATGATAGACTCAACACACTCCAAGAAGTCAAACGGACATTGTGCTTGCGACGTTCCTGTCACGAGTCGCAAAATTTGATCCTAGGACTTGCAAAATTTTCAAACTTATTCTGATTTTTGTCGTGGTCACAAAACAGCTTTCGTGACTCTCGACCCGTACGTCTTGACTCGGGAAAATGTGTTACTAGGAGTATATTCAAATTACATGTGAACAAGGATATTCAAATTACATGTGAACTAGACTTATCGTATGTACTATTACATATCAGACATCCAATAAAAACTATAACATCACCCTCTAAAATATTATTTTAGTTCTCAAAAATCATGACCACTTGGCGAAGAGGAGCATATCAGCATCAATATCAACACGCCAAACAGGGATCTACAACAACTATAACACCACTTGATCTTGATCCAAAACACGATCTATATTGTCCAAACTGTAAACATCTTGAAAAATACAGATCGAAAACGGAACTCCTAACAGAGAAACACAAACTAAATTACGAACACACGATCTGTAAAATTAGATCAGACAAAAACATATCAACCTAAACAATTAGTGGGAGGTTGTCGCCGTACCTCTCAAAGATACTATTTTTTAAGCCCAATATTCTTACTAAATACAACTAAGTAGATAGTTTGGCAAGTCGGGGTCGTCCACAAAGAAGAGGGA
>JAULKM010109079.1:0-23484 GCA_032355605.1 Rubia tinctorum
CAATATTTCTTGATAAAAGGCGAAGATTGTTGTGGATGAAAACCAAATCTTGAGATCGACTTGGAGTTAGCTTGTTCATCTTAAGTGAATGAATAAATGCATATGTACTCTAATTTAATTGGGTACAATGTACCCCAAATCATACCCTCCATCTTGACTGTACCCGTACCATTACCCGGTCAAAGTACCCAAAAAGTCAAACCATACCGGAGATGTCCACAGATCGAATCCGCACCGAATTCATACCCGGTACGTATCTGGTACGGGTATCGTGACCTATTTACCGTAATCGTGCTACCTAGATTTCAATTTCCCTTATCATCAGTTTGAATGAAGATCTGGTGGGTGATAGAGGAAGACGAGGAAGGGACAACAGAGCGCAAGCATGTTCCTGAATTGAGCCCGGAGGTCAGGTAAGCTTCTGGTGTTCTCTATTTTACGGTGGTCAAAGCCCGATCACCATCTTCATCAGGTGTTCAATTTTCCCAAATTCAAAGCAATTAGATTAGGGTTTTAATTTCATAAGGCATGGGACGTCTGAAACCAAATTTGAATGATAAGCCATGGGATGTCTGGGATTTCTTCCATAGAGAAGCTTCGTCGACGGTGAAGCGGCTCAAGGAAGAAGCTACAAGCGAACACGAGTCACGACAGCATCGGGTAAGGGCTGCAGGGAAGGGTCGGGCTGGCGGAGGAGAAGGGTAAAAAATGGGTCAAATTTGAGTTTGAGAATTGGCTTCTCTGTTGAGCTATGTCAAACTATTGATAAATATAATAAAACATCAGAATAAGATTGCGTCTCTTGAAAGAAGGTCTTTTCAAAAGCTATGGAAAGACTAGGGACTCAAGTGCAATTTTTCCATAAAAGATGAAATATTCCCTGGTTAAAAAATTAAAATTTGGATCAAACTAGATTTAGAAGTTATTTTAGTAAACTCACGTGTCTATTTGAGTTTTGGTAAGAAACATTACATATTTACATTAAAACATATAATTTATAATGTTTTCAATCAAAACACAAATGTTTTACTTGCAATTACTACAGAGTATAAACCCCTAACATCATATTATTATAACTAAACCCTATCATTCCATATGCCGATGGAAAGACAGTCTTTCCCAAGTCTTTGTCATTAAAAGAGTCAGTCTCTTGAAAGAAGGTCTTTCCAAAAACCATGGAAAGATTGGGGATTGCTCATAGGTCATAATCAAGAAAATACGGGTAAAAAATCTAATCATAACGATTTGGGTTATTTCACGTGCCTATATAAGGTAAAACCTCAACTTTCCATCTTTTTCCCCAAAGCTTCCACGCAGCTCTGCAATCTTTGAATAAAAATCCCCAAATCCTCAAGCACAACTCCGCAATTATCGATTCTGCCTTCTTCCATTCTTTAGATCCACACCGGCCAACGTCGCCATCACAGATCGTCAGAAATCGTTACAGATCAAGAATTCATTCCTGTATCAAATCGCAAAAGAATGAACTCATTATTGTGAGTTTCATAAAAAAAATTGAGATTATATTTTTTTTCTATTTGATTATGATTTTGCTTGGGATTTCTGTTTTAAATTTCAATAGAATTCTAACGTTTCATTACTTTGATTTAATCTCACTGCTCAGATGCTCTTAACCGAAAGAATCAAAGAACAAATTGTTACTGGTGCTAATATAACTTCTGAAGGTACGAACTTTGATAAATTCGTCTTCCTTTCGATCCACTATTAGATTTATTAAAATATGAATGTTTTACACTGACAATGAAAGTTTTTAAATCATACATACTACCTTTCTGTTGATCAAATATAACTTTTTTCATGAAATATGAAATCTCAGTATCAGTACATGATAAGATTTAAATCTCATTTCAAATTTCATTATTATTTGATCTAATGTCTATGTTTCAACCTAAAGTTGTAACATTTTATACTGACCAGTTTCAAAATATATTTAGAAATTACATATCAGAGAAGAAGAATAAATAAAAAATAACCAAAAACACAAATAAGTAACATATAACGTATATGTTTTACTTTAAATATGTAATGTTTCGAACCAAAACTCAAAATTTTCACTTATAGTTACTGCACACTACAAGCATATACCAAACTTAGCAAAACTTGAAGTGATAAAATGGGTCAATGGACTACAAGAAATATCGCTGCAAGAATTGGATGATCTCTACAAATTGGGATTCAGATACCAAAAAAATGCAATGGAAGAACAACCAAGTAATTATTACTGAAAGTACTTTGTTTGCTCATGTGAAGGGAAAACTCGGGAAAAATAACGACATCAATCCCACCAATACGAATATGTGATGGGTCAAAAGATTCAACCTCGAGAAAGAGAAAGACAATATTTTCCTGTAACATGAATGAGGTGTAAGACTGAAATACGAATAAAATTGGTTGACAACCTTTATAAATCTATGCACCATATCTTACAACACAACCATAAGTTTATAGACCGGCTTGGCAATATCTACAACGATTATACACCATATCTAAATTTTGCATTTTATGGTCAAGATCTATCACTCTAAACATGCAATGTTTTAACCTAAACATCCAATGTGACAAAAAAAATCCGGTAACTTCAAAACATTAAAAAATGAACCGACACCCAGAATGCAACATCCGAATTATGCATTTTATGGTGAAAATCTATCACTCTAAACATGCAATATTTTAACATGAACATCCAACCTAGCACACAAAAGATCATGTAACTTTGAAATTTAAGAGAAAGAACGAAAACACAATAAACCTATGAAGTGTGCATTTCATAGTGAGCATATCTCACTATAAACCATCACTATTTTTACCTAAAAGTTCAATCGGTCATATCTAAAAGTATAGTACTTTAAAATAACTAAATAGTATCTTCTTGCATCCAAAACAATCCTATCACAGACTAAATCCACGAACTATTATGTAGCTATTCAAATCAGATATCATCAAGACCAAGATGGTGGAAATTGGGCATTTTCTTAAAACCATGTATGAGGTCATCAATCACCTTCCACATATAAAGATATCAAGGATGTGTTTTCGACAACCATTATGATAATTTGGAAGCAACCACTTCCATATACCTTCAAAATAAAGCAAATTCTTCATCTCTAGCCTACAAAACAATACATTTTACAATAAGACCAACAATTTCTTCATCCGTTGAAATGACAATAGAAATATTGAATTACAGATCCCAACTAAGTACCATCATTAGTTTTACCTAACTCACTCTAACTACAAACAAAGAATGTACCTTTCAACACACTGGTTCGCAGTAGTACAACACATAAAAATTAACAGCAGCAATAAAATCACGCATTCGAATCCAAAACACAGAACCTTTCAACTCAAACATATCACCTCTCAATGAATTTGACAAATAAATTGAGCGAGAGATAAGAACAAACATTACACACCAAAACAAAAGGCAATTAAACACAACGACCACTTACTATCAACATATTACACTATAAACTTGTACCCTTTCACAATAAACATCAGATCTTCTAAAAGTAAACCTTTTAAATTGGAGAAAACAATAAACATGCTAACATCATCACACAAAAAGCATCAGAAAAAGGTTATTCTGCAAACTAAAGCACATGTATACTCATTTGACACCGAAACTACACATTAACAACACAAATTCAACAAAAAAATATCACCTTCGTATTTGAAGAACCTTAGACAAAATTTCCAATCTTTTTCACCATTCTGCAGCAATAAAACACAAAAAACTTCAGATCTAAAACCAAAACCTAAACAATTAAACGTAAAATAAAAAACAGAACTAAAAAAGAGAATATTACCTGATATGAACGCAATCGGAACATCAATCGACGATGAACCTTTTATTTCAATGTAAACACAAAACCTTTTATAACAAATATGAATCCTATAAACTCAAAATAGTAAAGGTCATAAAAAAATTAACAACAACAAAATCACTTTCGAATCCAAAACACAACACCTCTCACTGAATTTTCCAAAAAAAAAACTGGGCAGGAGACAAAAACAAACAGTACACACAAAAACAAAGAAATTTAACACATTGACCACTTAATATCAACATATTACACTATAAACTTGAAGATTTTCACTATAAACATAAGATCTTTAAAAAAATAAACCTACTAAATTGGAAAATGTAAAATATGCTAACATTATCACACAAAAAGCATTAGAAAATAGTTGTACTGCAAACTGAAGTACATGCATCCTCATTTGACACCAAAACTACAGATTAACAATACAAACTCAACAAATAAACATCACCTTTGACATTCACAGGGCTTTCGACATATTTACATTTGTTCTTCCCCATTCCGCTATAATAAAACACAAAAAAATCATATCTGAAACCAAAAACCTAAAAATGGAATATAAATAAAAAATTGAGCACAAAAGGAAAAATTACCTTATACAAATACAATCGAATGATGAACCGGAAAAATGAACGGACAACATTGGGGGAAAATGAACGTGGAGAGAAGATTTAACGACGAAGAAGAAAAACGAGAGAGAAAGAGAATTTAGGGAACGATGGAAACAAGATGAAACAATTTTCGAAAGACTCAAGTTTCATAATAAATCTGCGCATGAGACTCAATTTCCATAATATTTCAACTAAATCCCAAACTTCCTATTATTATAATTAAACCTTGTATTTCCATATGCCTATGGAAATATGGTCTTTCCCAAGATTTTGTCAAACATCTAATTAAATTAATTGAAAATCATATAAAAATGCAAAAAAATCAACATCGAATCAAAATAACTATATATTAAATATAAAATACGTTGTCTTTCTTTAGGCAGTATAGACTTTAGATAGGGACCATTATGAAATTATTATACATTCTAATTGGGGTGGAATTGTTTTTAAACTACTTAAAAAGTGGAGGGCTTCTAATGTGTTCATTTTATGTAATAGTTTTAGGATATTTTGGACTCATTTTTGTGTACTTTTGTGCTTTAGATCTTGAGTTTTGCCTCAAAATTCTCTTAGGAAAATTATGAGCGACTTTTGCGCTTTTCTTTCTTTTCTAGGAAATTTGGTGTGACAGGCAAGCGAAATGAAGATTTTAAGAGTTGAACATTTCTTTTGGAGGTTTGAAGACTGAAAATTTGAATAATTGAAGACAATAGAAATGAAGAGTTGAAGATTTGAAGACTCAGACAAGAGAAATGAAGCCCAGTACCTGTCGCGACCATTGGGAAGCACTCACAGCTCACGATGGCATCCACTGCGATTTGCGATGATCCACCCACGGGTCGTGACAGCCCTGCTACAAGTGCTATATTTTTATAATTTCTCTTGTACTATAAATAGCATTCTTATCCTCTATTTCCTATCTTCTTCTTCCTGACCTTTCCTCTTTCAAAACCCTAGTTCTTGCTTTTATTTCATTTATTTTCATCATGGACTATGTTTGATTTTCTTATGGTTGTTAGTATGAACTCTAGTAGCTAAGTTATCACTTGGGAGCAATTGATTTAAACTTCCAACAAGCTCATGTAGTGAGAAACTCTATTTAATCATTTATGAAGTCTTGATTACTTAGCATATATTATGAATTTAATGTGGTTGTTTACTTTATTTATGCGTTGGGATGTTTGAGAATATGAAGTGTTTGTATATTTACATGTTAGGATGTTAAGGAAGTGCACAATTTCTTCTCCTTTTTGCATGGAATCCAAGAACATGAAATTATAACCTCTTGTTGTGTAGATGATGTTATATTTATAGATGAACATGATAATGTTGTTTGTTGTTATGTCTATCATAAGGTAGCACTCAAAGGGAGAATATTGAATGTTGATATTTTTAGGTTAAACCTAATGAATGTTTTGTTTTGTTAAATGGCTAGGCATTTGGTTTTTATCAAATCTATTGGTTCTTATTTGTGCATGATACCATTGAGGAAATACCCTTAGGCGCTGTTTATCTAAATTGATCACTAGTGAGGTTTAAAAATAGTCGTTGAACTCTTTTGTAAATAACTTTTAAGAAAATCAAAATGTTTATCTTCAAAATGGAAGTTGTAGCATTCACAATAGGTAATCAAGATGAGTAACTAAGTGATTGTTTCTAAGATCTGTAAGAGGCTTGTAAGTGAGAATCAATTGCGCCCAAGGCTTTGTCAATTGTTTTTTTATCCTCTTTTCTTAGTTGTTGCATGATTAGTCTAATTATCCTTATATGCTAGTTGTCATGTTTTCATTTCACAACTTAGAAAAACTAAACCAAACCCCCCCTCCCCCTTTAAATGCTTATATATGTGTGTGTGTGTGTGTGTGCGTGCGCGCACGCGCACTATTATCCACCCTCATATGCATGAACCCTTAGAAAAATCCCTCTTCTTCGTGGGCAACACCGATTTTCCACTATCTACTTAGTTGTATTTAGGAAGCATTTAGGGCTTATAAATTGTATATTTGAGAGATACGGTGACGACCTACCAAATTTTGGCTCCGCTTCCGGGGAAGAGACATATATTTTAAAGTGTTTGGGAATATTTGTGTTAATATGTGCTAGTCAATTTTTATTTGGTTTTTAATTATTTTTGAGTTGGCTTGGAGACGTATTGTTCGAGTTCTTAGTGTATGGTTTCTACGCAATCTTCACGAGAACCTCTACACTACGACCCCAAGTTAGGTTTGAACATAAATAGAATTAGAAGGCTTTCCTTAGAGAGTGTTAAAAGCACCCCTTCTAAGGACCATTTTGAGGAACCTTCAACTTCTATGGAGCATCAAGATGATAATTCCAAAGGAGGACATCAACAACCTCACCTTGAAAGAGGGAATGCTCATTTGAGGCAAGTTTCTATGAGGGAGACTATGGCTCCCAAGCTTGAGCAACAACCGATGTGCATCACCTATCCGGCGGTTGGGCATAATGGGAACTTTGAGCTAAAATCCGGATTGATACACTCGTTATCTTCATTTCTTTGTAGAAAAGAGGAGGATCACAATAAAAATCTCTTTGACTTCCATATGGTGTGGTGTATTATGATTCCCGAGAGAGTACATGAGGAGCTTTAAAATTTGAAGGGCTTCCCATTTTCCTTGAGAGATGCCTTCCGGGAGTATCAACTAGTGGATTGAATTCAAGGGGAATTTACTTGCCAAATACTTCCCGTCCTCCAAGTCCGCCACTTTGAAGAAAGAAATTAGCAAAATTCTTCAATGGCATGAAGAGTCATTTTGAGACTATTGGGAGAGGTTCAAGAAAATTCTTTCAAGTTTCCGGTACCATGGCTACTTAGAAGGAGCTTGGTGTACTACTAATACAATGGTCTTCTCGACGAGGAGTAAAGGCTAGTGAGGGGAACTTGTGGTGGATCCACTGGGAACAAGAGTTTGGGGAATCTATGGAGCTATATGAAGAGTTGGCCGAGGAGTCAAGAACTTTTAGTTCAGATTCAATCTTAGGACGTAAAACCCGAACAACACAAGTGCTAGCTCCAATAATGGAAATCTTGAGGATTAAATGTTGGCCCTCACTTCTATTGTGTAATATTTGATGACTAAGCTCGAAAATGTTCCGCATGTGAAGTCATGTGAAATTTGTTCATTGGCACATCCTACTGACACTTTCCCTCATTTGCAAGATGATTATGTCAAGGAGGTGAGTTCCATGTGATATAAAGGAGGGAAAGGTTATCAAAGTGTTCAAAGCTACCAAAATAGGCCTTACAATGCCAATTGGAGAATTCATCTAAACTTTCAGTATGGAATTCTCAAGGTTGAAAAAATGCCAACCATATCACCTTCCTCAATAACAATACTGACCCCCTCAACCACAATTACAAAGGTTCCAAGACAAGCCCCATGTTCAAGGTGAAATTTCAGGGATATCGAAGGATGAAGTGATCCAATCTTTGAGGAGATTGAGCCTTAGTGTGGAAAAGGCGGGGAAATTTCAAGAAAATTCCGAGTCAAGCATCGAGAGCTTGGAGACTTAAATGAGTCGAATGGCTCAAATCTTGAATCGAGTGAAATCAAGGGATTTGACCAAACTTCATCTCAACTGGAATTGAATCGCCTCCAAAATTCAAGCGCCATCACCTTAAGAAGTGGGAAGGAGGTTCGTACTTCCCGGGAAGGAGAAGTTGTTGAAAATGAGCCCAAGAGGGTTGATGTTTTTAAGAAGGAAGTAGAGGAAGAGGCTAAGAAATTGGCCAACGAAAGAGTGAGAGGGGAAAGAGATTGAGGAAGAGGTAGTCATTCAAAAATTGGAACCCAATCCCAAGCCATCATCCCCTCCTCACAAGAAGGTAAAGATGGCGGAAAAATCCTTTCCTATGTGTCAGAACTGCCTTTTCCGGAAGCTTTGAAAGATAAACGAATGAAGGAGGACAACAATGACATCGTAGATATACCTCTTTTGATTGCTATTGAACAAATTCATAGATATGCTAAATTTCTTAAGGAATTGTGTGTTGTTAAAAGAAAACAATGAGTAAAGACTAAGCTAAAGAGTGGGAAAAATGAACATGTATCCCCTTTTGTACCAAAAGGGGTTACCTCCTAAGTGTAGTGATCCCGGCATGTTCACAATCCCTTGCATGATAGGAAATACACATTTTGAAAAACCTATGTTTGATTTAGGTGCATTAATAAATGTAATTCCTTACTCTTTTATAAAAGCCACAATCTAGGTACTTTGTACAAAACCGGGATGGTAATCCAATTAGCTGATCGTTCAAGTGCATACCCTAAGGGTATTATAGAGGATGTGTTGGTTAAGGTATATTCCTTAATATTCCTCATGGAATTTGATGGGAGGCCATTTTTATAAACTTCAAGAACGATAATTGATGTGCATTATGGTACCCTCACCATGGAATTTGATGGGATTAAAGTAGCATTTAACATAAATGATTCTATGAAATATCCTATTGAGGAACACTCTTACCATGCTATAGATATTGTGGAAAATGTTGTGCAATATTTCTGAATTAAGTGGTGATGATTACTTGTTAGGCTTTAGAAAATAATGTTGAAGATGCATGCTTTGTATATTCTATGAGCACTAACTTGAAGGAAAGCATTGAGGATTTGAGCATTCTTGAAGAGGTGATTTCGAGAACTCATTCTCTAGCTTTAGAGGAGCCCAAGAAACTGGAATTCCTCCCACAACTTGTGAAAGCCCCGGTTGTTGAGCTAAAACCTTTGCCAAGTGACCTTAAGTATGCATTTCTTGGGAAGGGGAGACACTACCGGTCATCATTTTAAGTAGGATCACCCAAGAGCAAGAGGATAAGTGATGTACTCAATTCATATCCTATTTTTTTGCACATTCAAAGTCTAATTTTGTAATAGATTAAGGATTTAATTCGAATCGAATTGATATTTTATCAGTTAAAGGGTTAGGATGATATCACATATGTTACATCCTAATTCTTTAATGTATGTAGTGTTTTGAAGATAATTTTGAATACACCTACATATTGAAGAGTTAGGGTTTGAATAGTTCGAGATTAAAGAGGCGGTGAAATTTTGGTAGAAGATGGGCATCGAGCTTGTCACGGTCCATGACATATTTGCACGGTCCGTGACAAAGGGGACAACAGCCCATTTATGTTGCTTTTCTCCTTTAATTCCTAGACTATAAATACCCCTCTCTCCTCCTTTGAAAAAACATGATTTTCTTACCTTCAAAACCTTACTTTGCATTATTTCTCATCATTTACTCTATGTTTACCATGGATTCTTGCTCATTTGTTACGTGTTTTAGTTATCTAGACTAAATATACACTTAGGAACAATTGGTAAGCATTTCTAGTATGAATTTGTGAGATTTGGTTTATCCTATTTTGTGCTTTTATTATCAACTATGTTTTATGTTGTTTTGTGTGATTAATGCATGATTTAGACTTGAATGATCAACTAGATGAAGATTATGAATTGATTCTTTGCAAGGTTTTTGGTCAAACCCGGAAGACTTTGTCTTTTTGTCGATGTGATTATCGTTGGTTAATGTTAGGTTATAATTGGGTGTGACAACTAAATATGACTATTGATTGATGAAATTGTTTAGATTTAAGATGAATTTGGATGGGTTTGCCTAATTATCGAAGTAGTACACCAATGACGCCTAGCATGAAGGCTAATCCTCATAGTCATCATTAGGGAACATAATTGTGCTATTCCGATATTTCTCGATTGTGGGACATTGTGGTAGTTTTGTTGGGTCCCATGTTAATTGCTATTCTCAGGGAAGTCTATGACGCCGATCGTCTAGAGTGACCAGAGGGTAAGAGTTATTTTGTGGCGCTGATCGCCCACTCTAGCTATAACCGAGGAGAGGTGAGAAATGTCTTGACTCGAAAGGTGTTGACAAGTTCTCCACAACATGTGGTTAATGCATAAAAATAGGATGATTAGTCGATGATGAAAGGATAACTAGAAATGTAAACCAATTACGCCCAAGATTCGTTATCATCTTAATTACATATTTCCTTATCCTATTCGTTATATTAATTTCTCTAATTTTTTTATTTAGTCATTTAAAGTAAGCGTAGTGTTTTCAAAAACCAAACCCCCCATTTTGTTACCACACACGTAGAGTGACTTCTCTGTGTGCTTTTTAACTACGTTTAACACTTGATGAAACCCTCTTTTCCTTGTGGACGACCCCAACTTTCTACTATCTACTTTCTAGTAGTTAGCCGCAATTAGGGCTATAAATACTATCTTTGAGAGGCACGGCGACGGCCTCTCATGGGGTTCTGTGTGAAGGGGTTTTTGTCGTCGAGCTTAGATATGTTGTGGGGAGTGGTTTCGGTTGGGCATTGCATAAGGAGTGCGAAAACAGACTGCACAAGAACCTGCACTTGTTGAAGTAATAATGCAATTTTTTCACATCTATAATTATCTTCTAGATCAGTCTCACGATTGGGCATGTCTCTATGGGGTTGACGGTGAGCCATGATGGTCATCAAAACAAGAATGAAAATTAGAGAACAATGACTCCAATATTTATAAGGAACTAAATTTCCAAATGAAAAAGATAAAATGAAACTAAATCTCCCAAGGAAAATGATTTGCACCTAAGTGCATGCGTTAACTAATGTATTTGACACGTTTGATGTTATGTTTTTGTTGGTTAATTGCTAGTTTTAGTAAGGTTTACATTACAAAGGGTTTGGATTACCGTTCTTGGTTTTCTTATCTAAATCCCTAGTTTTTTGTTCTTAATTGGATCTAATGGACACTATGTCCTCACGAGCACCTAGATCTTCTTTTGTGAGCTTATTGGTAGGTTGCTCATGAGCTTCGGTGTAGTTTTATGGAAGGCCATCCGCAAGGGTGGTAGTAGATATTAGAAGGTCATCCGCAAGGGTGGTAGTAGGCAGAAGGCCACAAGTCAAAACATGGTAGTGGATTGAATCAAGTCGAGAAGAAGAAGGGAGTTGAGTTCAATAATTGAAGAGTTGGCAAGGCTGTGCCAGTCAACATGGGCCATGCCAAGCAACACAGTCCATGCCAGCCAACACGACCCATTCTAGGGTCCTATATCATAGATCGATCGATGCAATGCGGTCTGTTCCAAAGAAACAACTTGTACAGCTAAGTATGTGCACTGGATGTGCTACATAACACAACCCATGTCATTCAAAAGTCAATATTTTGAAAACCAGCACACGGGGTGTGAATATTTACATGCCTCGCCATCAGATTTCTCAGAAATTGACTCCCATCCGGTGGCCCGCAAGGATAGACACGGCCCACGCTGTTTAGAAGAGGAAAATTGATGTCATGAAGATTTACATGGCCCGTGTTGTTCAACTGATCTAGCAAGAATCCCAGCTGGTGGAACGACCGCACAATTTGACCAGCTGAGAAAGAGCCTCAATCGGCGGCTCGTGTTGAATTACATGGGCTGTGCAAGCAACTCCAACATGGGCCGTGTTCTATGGCACAGACCGTGTCAATGATTGCTAAGGATTAGGTAACTTTTTGGGCCTTTTTCAAACCCCAATTCCCTACTACTATAAATAAGAGCCTATGTCTACTAGGATTTAACTCTGGAAGGTGATTTTCATTCTCCTAAGAGTAGGTAGAGAGAGAAAGAGTGTAAACCTTATTTCTGTTTTCTTTATTTCTCTTTGTTTTTACCCAAGGGCATTGAATCCCATGAAATACTTGGTTTCAATACTAAGGGAGTATTGATTTAGCTAAGGGATCTATATTTTTATTCATGATTTGGTAGTTATTTTTTGAAATTCTAGATCTATCTATCCTTTTATGCTTACGAAACTTATGTTGACTTGTTCTTCACATTCTTATTAGTTACATGATTGTTACACCATATGGGCTTACACCTTTGTCTACTTTCATGTTTTCACATTTATTGATATCACCCTGGGAGTGAAACCTAGATGTAATAGGGGTAGCGATAGTCTGAGACCGTATGAGTGGATGCATGTGGGTCGCCGAGTCAATGTTATGATCACCGTACACTAGTCTAGATGACAAGTTAGCCTGAAGGATTGCAGATAGAGATATCATAGTAGCAAACTAGGGTTAGGGTATTTCGCAACCTTAGAGTCAACGATAAGCTGCCTATACCATTTCCTCTATAGGCCTAGGGAGAAGCATTTGTAGTGGAGTGTACGTAATAGGTACGGGAAGTGTTGACCATTGACCAAACTATGTGGCATAAACATTAGGATAGATTTGTATATCTTAAATGTGATTGAATCTCTGATTGGAATATACTACCAGCCGTGTTACACAAATATTTCCCAAGTGTTAGCTATATATAGCTTTATTCTCCTGTGTTCTTACATGCTAGTAGTTGTTAGAAAACCCCCCATTTCCTCCTAAAAATTAATTTTCAACATTAGCTATTCCTGACATGTGATCAGATTGATGACCCGATTGTGTCTTTGTATAGTTAATCGTTAAATTTCTAGCATCTGAGTGGATGATCCCGGTCTTGCCACTATCTTCCAATAGTTAGTTTAGTAGTTGGAATGAGAGTAACATTATAAATTTCTATCTTTGTGAATCCACTCTGTGGTTTAATTAATGGCTAGTTAACTTGCATAGCTTATTAGTTGAGTAGTTAGTGTTTTTTTTCTTTGGTTGGTTGTTAGTGTCAAGCCTTTATGATAGGTAGTCCATTTACTTCTAATCCTTGTACTAGTGTTTCTATTAGATGAGTGCTTTCTAGTTTCTAGTTTATAGTAGATACCCATACTACGAACTGAGAAACGCTACACTATCTAAAGGAAAACAAAGGTGGTCGGAGAAGGTGAAGGATATATAGAGTAGGGGTTCAATAAGATTTGACCGTTGTAGTTAAGGACACTGTAGATTTTACCTTTTTTTTATTATGGATTGTTTTTCCACGCTCACTAACTTGCAGCGGTCTATGATAAATAGTGAGGGCTTAAAACCCTCTCGACCGCCTCCTAGTCCCAAATACATAGCTAAGGAATCGATATTGGTTAAGGAGGATGATTTCTTGCATGATGAGGTATTGCCCAACATAGAGACCTTACATGTTCTATCTTTCTTGCATGAACCTTGTGATGCTGTAATTGTTGATGAGCATGTTTCTTCTAGTGTGCTTAAAGATGTTTTGCTTCTGATTTCTAACACTAACGTGCTACAGAGAAGGAAACGGTCTAAGGAATTCAAAACTCCTAAACCCCTTCCAACACCCAAACTCAACAAAAATGTATCTACCGTTGTTAAGGATGGATGTGTTTTGTACGTATCTCCCAAGGAAAAGGGTAAGCCGAAGGTAATATAAAGACTCATCCAT
Source organism: Rubia tinctorum (assembly GCA_032355605.1). Lineage (NCBI taxonomy): Eukaryota > Viridiplantae > Streptophyta > Magnoliopsida > Gentianales > Rubiaceae > Rubia > Rubia tinctorum. The sequence continues at coordinate 13,805 of JAULKM010109079.1, forward strand.
AGGGACGTGGTCAATGGTGGTGTCAAGGACGGTGATTCCGTTGACACATCAACCCATTTTTCTTAGTTCTAAAAAATACATGAAATAATAAGTCGCGAGGACGGCACTAAAGAAATGGTTATTTTATTTTGTGGTAGTAGCTTTCAAAAAAGATCTTTTGAATTCTTGGACTGTGTTTGATTTTTGGTGGTATTTTTAGGGATTGTTAGTCATTAAATTTTGTCTAGAACAGTGCTACTCTCGGTTTTTGTGTTTGGGTGTAGGGATTTTTCTAACAAAAGTTTGAAGAAGCAAGGTTTGGCACTGACTGTGTCAACCTCGTGCCAAGGAAGGCTAGCACGGCTCCTGACGGAGCAAGCTAACACGTCTTGTGCCATAGTATGCCCGCACGAGGCCTTTAAGCCTGACACAAGGCTTTCAAAGCTGGCACGGGTCGTGCCGATGAATGCCAATTATGATGACCAAGCCCACCAATCAAAAAGCCTTTTCCCTCTCTATAAGCCTCGTTCCTACCTCATTTTGTTCATCTCCCTCTTCCTTAAAAACTAGAACTCGAACTCCCCTTCTTCTTCCTTTCGAATTTCTTCCATATCTCCCTAAATTTCTGTCTGAATTACCTCAAATCCGTCTCAAAATATTTGTTTTTCCAAAAGATACAAAACCCATTGACTATTGCAAACAAAAACATCCAGATTTAGCCCATAATTTTGAAAATTCAGTTCGGCCATCCTCTCAAGTTTTTTCCCCGAAACTCAAATTTGGATATGTTTCGGGTGTCTAGGACTGCTGCAATCTTGTCTAGGAGGAGTCTCGCATGCTCCACAAGCAAAAATCCACTGGAATTCTGCTTCGATTTGAATTTAAGGTACTTTGCAATTTTTTTGGGAATTTGTGGATATTTTTAGTTTTTGGATATTTTTGGGTATTTGTATACTTAGGACTTTTTGAAAAAGAGGGCTTTAGTTGTGATTTTTTTAGTTTGGGGTAGTTAGTGAGGATTGTTGGATTATTACTATTGTTGGTGTTGTTTTGTAGACTGTCCATTGTGCCACACAGAAAGAGAGGTGAGCCGAACATGATCTTTATTGGTTTGACCATGCTATCTTGTGGGATTCCCATTTTCGAGACCAAGTTTGCAGACGAGACGACCTTGAAGGAACTCAAGCTCTACAAACTAGTCTGAGTGCTCCTAAGAAGGATATGGCTTAAGAATTTCACGGAGAAAATGGCCCTCACTTATTCTAGATACACCTTGGAGTTCTTGGAGACTCTCAGGCCTGGGGTGAATAGATTTGAGGGGAAGGTCATGCGGTTTCATATTGGGGACATGGATAGGTCTATGACGCACAAGGAGATTTCCACATGCTTCCGGTGGAAGCATTAAACTGAGGTGGACGGGCATGCTCAGGATGCTACAAGCTTTAATTTTTACATGTTCTGGCCCACCATCACCCAAAGACCATGAGAAAAGGCAAGCAAGAACAGTGACACAGTGCATTCGACACTTAGATACTTGGTAAGGCTGCTGAGTACAGTGGTGATGTTCCATAGGGAGGCTATCACTATTACTGATCAGGAGATCAGGATACCGTGGTCTATTTGCGTTGGGCGAGCTTTCCCTGATCTTGTGGAGGACTTCGTCAGCTAGTGCTACCATCTTTCCAGGAGGCGGTCAGGGAAGATAGCGATTAGAGGCATGATATCGCTCCTAGTTGCTCACTCCTGCCAGCTAGTTAGCAATAATATGTGGGAGAACCATAATTCCACATATACCCTCACTTAGGCAGCCTTGGTAGAGGCAAAGATAATACATCTACAGGATGGGTTGACTTAATGGGATACAAAGGCGCCAACTTCATGAGGCTTCCCCAGTCTAGCAGGACCAAGCTGACCAAGACCTTCAGGATGCAGGATCTTCTCATAAAGCCCGATCAGAGTTTACATGTATAGTGAAAGACCTTAGGGATGAGAAGGAGGAGGAGGAGGAGAAGGAGGATAAGGATGACCAGATTCCAATGGATGAGGATCAGATCCCCGCACCACCAGCATAACCTCACCACATTGAGCGGCAAATTTTCGTGCCACTACCTTAGTTTGTGCCACCAGTAGTTGAGCCTCAGTTCTTGCCACCACCAATGTTTGCGCCACCACCTCTAGTTGAGTATCACTATGTTGCACCAAAGACTTATCAAGGATTGAGCGATATTCAGGAGGAGGCTTACCAGTCTACCAGCCACAGTTCACACATGCGTAACTACTCTCCTCATGATAATTTTTTTGCAGTCTAGCAGGCATAGCAGCAGAGAGGCCCATCTAGGTTTTGAGTCATCCCGACACAACATCTTTGTTCCACCTCAGCATAAGTATCAGCAGTGGCAGCACCCAGATTACAGCCTATTCTGGAAGCATGATTCACTAGGATTCCGACAGTCATTTTCCTATGATATATGGACCTAGCCACCTAGACAAGATTTGTATTGGATACATTCTTGGGGTGAATTTATCTTTAGGGTTAGGTAGGATCTACACAAGCTGGGTGCACAACTCGACCATTTTCAGGGTGAGACTACGACCTGGTTCAACATGGTGGATGATCAGTTTCAGTATCCGAGGATGGACATGGGTTTGCTGCACTATGAAATGAGGGAGATCACAGACAAGTTAAGGACAACATGCATTATAAATGGGCACCATCAGCAAGATTTGCACGGGTAGGGGCATGAAGTCAGACATGGCGGACAACATTGAGGACTCTTCGGTGCTTCCAGCCTTTCTTTTCACCTTTGTCACATGCATTGGGGACAGTGCATGAAGTATGTGTGGGGGAGGGGTTGGAACACCTCCATGGTGGCATTCCCACTTCTCTATTTCTGCTCTGTTTGTTTGGATTTTTTTAAAATTGATGATGACTATGTTCCCTTTTCCTTGTTTTTCCCTCACTTTCTGTTTTTCAAAACTTTGGTTGTTTTTTTGTTTTTGGTGTAAGGGAAACATTTGTAGTTTTGTTTGGGGATGTTTTGGAAAACTTTGGTGGTGTCAGTTTTTATTTTGATCATATTTATATAGTATGAATCCCACCTTCGGGGCATTTTGTGCTACAAAAAAAATCAACAAATGAGAAAATATATACCCAGCTAAGTCAAAAACCCAAAAGGACGACTTAGGAAAAATGGGAAAGGCCCAGATAGGTTGAAAAACCTATGCAAAAATGAGAGGCCATGGTGTGGAAATAGGTGAGAGGTGAGCTCAACATGTGTATGAAGCTAGGATGAAATCCCAAAAGGGCTCATTGGCAAAATGAGAGAAATTGAGAGAATACGGAAACTTTACATTGAACATATCTTGGATTGTCATTGGCGGATTATTTAGCCGAGTAAATTAGCTTCACACTTACCCAATAAACCTTGTGTTTTATTGGTTCGATTTTGTGGGATAGTTTACTTAAGCCTCTTAGGGAAGAGTGAGAGTTGTGAGATTCTTACATCTTTGGGGGAACTAGGGTAGCTCAGGAATATGGTTGAATGTGTTGGTTAACTTCTCATTCCATGCTGCTTTCCTCTTGGATCTTTGCTCATTTTTGTTTCCTCTAGGACAAATAAATGTTTAAGTGCGGGGGAATTGATTTACACCTAAATTCATGCATTAACCAATGAATTTAACATGTTTGTTATTAATTGCTAGTTTTAGTTAGGTTTGCATTAGAAAGGGTTTAGATGACAGTTGTTGATTTTCTTATCCTCATCCCTAGTTTTGCAGACTTAATTGGATCTAATCGACACTATATCCTCACTAACGCCTAGATATTCTTTTGTGAGCTTTTTAGTTAGTTGCTCATGATTACTTCAGTGTAGTTTTTTAAAAGGTTACCTGCAAGGGTGGTATTAGATATTAAGAGGCAATCCAAAGGGTGATAGCAGACATAAGGCCATGAGTCAAATATGTAGTAGATGAAGTGAAGCCGAGATGAAGAAGGGAGTTGAGTTCCACAATTGAAGAGTTGGTGAGGCTGTGCCAGCCAATGAGGGATGTGTCAGCAACCATTGTCCGTGCTATCCAACACGGTCCATTCCAAGGTGCTTTGGCATGGACCACTCGGTGCAACAAGACACGTGACAAAGAAATGACTTGTGCGGCTAAGTATAGATATGCATCGTGCCAAATAACACGACCCATGCAGTTCAAAAGTTAATATTTTGAAGACCAGCCCACGAGGTGTGAATATTTACACACCTCGCCATCAGTTTGCTTAGAAATTGACTCCCAGCCGATGACCCTCAAGGATAGGCATGACCTATGCTGTTTCGAAGAGGAAAATTATGCACCCAGTCAGTACCCTGTGAAGATTCACATGGTCCATGCCACTTAACTAATCAAGCAAGAGTCCCAGCCGATAGCCTGAGACGTATGGCGCAACCGCACACTCAGATCGGCCGAAAAGGAGCCCCAACCGGTGGCCCATGTTCAATGACATGGGCTGTGCCAAACAACACATACACTGGTCGTGTTCTACGTCATGGCCTGTGCCAATGACTACCATGGTTTAGGTAACTTTTTATGGCTTTTTCAAGGACCAATTCCCTACTACTATAAATCGAATGCTATGTCTACTAGGGTTTAAGTTTGGAAGGTGCTTTTCATTCTCCTAAGAGTTGGTAGAGAGAGAAATTGACTAACCCTTCTTTCTATTTTCTTTCTTTCTCCTTGTTTTTACCCTATGGGCATTGAATCCAATAAAATACTTGGGTTCAATGCTTAGGGAGTAGTGATTTAGCTTGGGGTTCTATATTTGTATTCATGACTTGGTAATTATTTTATGAGATTCTAGATGTATCTATCCTTTTATGCGTATGAATATTATGTTGGCTTGTTCTTCACATTCTTATTAATTGCATGATTGTTACACCATGTTGGCATACACCTCAGTCTACTTTCATGTTGATGGATTTATTGATATCCCCCGGGGAGTGAAACCTAGATCTAATAGAGGTAGCGATAGACCAAGACCGCATGAGTGTATGTATATAGGTCGCTGAGTCAACGTCACGATGACCGTACACTAGTTTAGCTGGTAAGTTAGCCCGAAAGGTTACATATAGTGATAACATAGTAGCAAACTAGGGTTAGCATATTTCGCAACCTTAGACTCAACTATAAGGTGCCTATATATTTGCCTTTGTATGCCTAGGGAGAAGCATTCGTAGTGGAGTGCCCAAAATGTAAGGGTACAAGGGACATCAGATATGCACAGCAGACAGGGCCTTTGTTGAACTCCCCTAATTACCGAGGAAGTGCCGATGGAATACAATAGCACCCTACGTGACAGGTATGGGGAAGTGTTGACTATCGACCACACTATGTGGCATAAACATTAGGATAGATTTGTTTGTCTTAAATATGATTGAATCTAGGATTGAAATATACTACCGATCATGTTATGCAAATAATCCCCAAGTGCTAGCGATATATAGTTTTATTCTCTTGTGTTCTTGCATCATAGTAGTTATTATATAACCCCCCCAATCATGTTTTGCAACATTAGCTATTCCTGGCACGTGATCGGATTGGCGACCCAGTTGCGGCTTTGTATAGTTAATCGTTAAATTCCTAACATCTCAGTGGACGACCCTGGTTTTGGCACTATCTACCCCATATGTAGTTTAGTAGTAGGAATAGAAACAACATTATAAATTTCTATCTTTAATTCCAAGCCATCTTCGCTGGTTAGTAGATCTTCCGAAAGTGGCCCCGAGAGGAGGCAGATTAGAATAGGTGAAAAGGAAAATAAATCTCCTAACAAAAGAAAATTGCCTTAATTAAAGAAAATAAAGTAGATGACTTAATTACGGAAAATAAATATAATACTCTTTGTTTAGTGAAGCACTTTTTATTAGCTAGCAATGATTACTTTTACGCCTATTAGCACTTCCGTGCTCCTTGTCTAGAGCATGCCTTGGTGCTTTCTTGAAACAGGATTTTCCTAGACTATAAGCTGTGGACCCTAATTTCCTCTAGTATTGTGGTAGCTTCTAATAGCGGCCTCTCGCTTACTCCGTCAATTAGTTGCACTAGAGTTTCAGAATCTGTCCATGCTTGAATTTATTGTATCCCTTGGCTATGTGCAGTTAGTAGCCCTTTAAGACATGTTTTTGCTTCTGTTGTTTGTGTTGTCACCGTTGAAAAATAAGCTACATCCGTAATTCCTTACTCCTGTAGACTGAAAATTATTGTCCATGCAGCTGCTCCATGCCATTTTTTCTTTCCATAATGCTCCATCTATCTTGAGTGTTCACATGATCTGTGGTTCATACCAGCTCAGTTCTTTTTGAGCACATCATCGGGTTCGTGTAACTGCAAATCTTCAATGTCCACACTTGTCTGTCTTTTGCGGTATGTCTCACTTGCTGTGTAAGTTAGCTGCACCCATATGTGGGGCTCCTTTTCCTGATTCTTAAATACTTTGAGGTTCCTTTGGATCTATATCTGCCAAATTATGTGCATTGACACACTTCCTCATACAGCGCCCTAGATAACCATTCCTAAAATCAGGTGTTAAAATCTATTGCTTGCCCATGATCAAAATCGAACCCTAGGTCTGTCGTTCTCCACACCCGTTTTGTTTCATTACATTTTAGCAATAAGTGATCAATGCCCTTCTTCTGATGTGCTTGGAAACACTGACAAATTGCTTGTTGTTAAATACCTCTGCATTGTAAATTATTTGTCATTGGAAGTGCATTCTTGAGAGCTCTCCTGACCAAAAATTGATTTTTCCTGGAGATGGTGATTTTAAAAAAAATCCACCTAGTGGCTGTGGATGAATTGGGATCCTGATTGTTGTACCTTGGACCCAATATCCCGACTTAACTGTGCAATTTCCATTTTTGTTGCATACCCACATTTGCCTGTCCTAAATATAATAATTTAATTAAAGGAAGCAAATAAAATATCACCAATGCCAGTCACACTTGTCCATAAATTCCCACCCTAATGTCACATCACTAACAGAACAGACGAATATTAACAACACTAGTGGAGAAGGGGTGATTAAAGGCAATCAATCAAAGGCGGTTCCTCGATTGGGATCCGAAAGAGGTTCCAAACTCGGAACTCCCTCCCAAGTCACCCCTTTAATTTAAATATGGTTTTTAATCAATTAAAGTTGGTTATGTCTTTAATGAAAATCTATTAAAGGCGGTTCTATGATAGAACCGCCTTTAATTGAGCCTTCTTATTGACTGTATAGATAGAAAAATCTAAAGCCTTGTTATTTTTTCTCCTTAGTTTTTTTTAAATACCAATGCCTACCTCATCAGGGTTTGCGCCCAAACCCTCTCCCTCACATTAGAATTCTGCCCCCTCCCCCAATAAACTTGATCTTCACCTCTCCCCTTTGTAAACGCAATCGCCGGCCGCCTCGTTCCTGTTGTAAATCCTTCCCCGACCCTATACCCTCTGCCCACCCCCCACAGCCTTCATCAACCACTGCACCACTGGATAAGCCAACCAGCGCCGCTGGAGATCGATTACCAATGTGCTCCCGGAGACGCTTTTGCCGCTCGCCGCATTTAGTTTCTCATCGATGTCCGTGTTTACCTACCGTCCTCGATTGCTACGCCGTTGGAAATCAAGCCCACAACCACCGCGCCGCTAGAGACGCTTTCTCTATTCGTTGCATTTGGTTTCTAATCGTCGTCTGCGTTAGCCCATCGCCGCCACTCGCAGCGCCGCTGGAGACACCTCCGCCGTCGATCGATTGCGTTACTCTATTTATAGCCTCGCCGTTACCATTTATTTTGATTGCTCTGTTTGGAGACGCTTCCGGATCTACCTATATATCGTTTCTTTTGATTGCTATTTGCTATTGTTCCTCTGCCGGAGAAGCTATGAGCTGCTGGAAATCTCAGGTTTTGGCAGCCTTTTTTTAGGTAGTCAGAATTTGGAAGCTATTTCGGACCCTAATTTAAGGCGGTCCTCTGGTATGATATAACTGCCTTTAATAGACCTTTCTCTATTAGTCCAAGTTCAATCAGAAAAGAACTTGTCACACATAATAGCTCGCTAAGATCAGGAACAGATCATCGAAGGTCAGATTTATCCAGGGGAGGATTTAAGGGGGTGCCAGGTGATGCTCTGGAACCACCTCAATTCCGACATAGAAGGAGATAGATTCAAAATTTCCTTTTAAGACACTCGTCGATTCTTTAAAAAAACACCATATATCGTTTAATGAAGTGGTGCATTCTAATTTATAATTGTAGATGAGAATTTAGAAAAAGATGTCAGGGCAGCGGGGAATCGGGTGGTGGGGAAGAGGTCACGACAGCGGCGGAATTGGGTGGCGGAGAATTGGGTTTGGGCAGCAGGAATCGGGGTTTTTTTAACTCAGGGGTATAATGGTCATTCAATAATTTTTGAGCAATTTTGTTGTTGACTTTACATGTAAACCATCTTTGGGGATCAAACAAATCATTTTGTATTTGTTGGTTACCGAATGTACACAGTGTTGGCATCAGGGACAAAAAGATGGTATTGCGACATATGTTGGGGACCAAAAAACCAATTTAGTCTAACAGAAAAAAACAATAAAATTGGATCACAGATTTTTAACGTGGTTCACCAAACATGTTGGCTACCTCCACGAACATAAACACATTGATTTTATTATCAAATGGGTCAGAGAGATTACAAATGCCAGGAATTACGTAATACATGACCACCCGACCATGTTATGGATTCAGAAGGGACTATATTTTTTCACACAACTTTTTTAGTACTCCCTAACTCTATCTCTATTTATAAGGGTTCAAATACAACTCTAGAGTTTTCCAATTAATGTATCTAACTTTTGAGATTTTCAATTCATGAATAATCCCTTGAACTACTCATTCATTAATCAACTTCCTCATTAATTAATATTTGTGATTCGAAGAGATAACAACATTAATTTGTAGGACAAATTATGTGAATCATATAATACTTTGTCAATCCTATGGAGTAGGATATTTTTATGGCATAATCCAAGTGCATGTTATAATATGTCCAAAGATGAAGAAGGAGAAATTAAGAAAGCTGCTACAAGCTAGTCTTAAGCTATGCAATATCACAGTAAACAAACTCAGTCGAACTAGGAAAGCCATTACACACTTTCTTACAGAAATAAAATCATCCAAGAACTGATTCAAAGTACACCACCACAAGAATAAGTTCAAGAGTTAACCTTAGACTCCTTCAATAGTTTCACAACTTGGGGCATGGAAGGCCTCTTACAGGGATCATCAGAAGTGCAGCTACAGGCAATGGTAAGAACCTCAATCATCTGATGTTTCCACATTGCGAGCGAACCAGAAAGACAAGGGTCTATGGCTTCACAATGTTTCCCCTGCGCTACCATCCGCCTCATCCACCCCACGAGATTGCCTCCTTCCATATCAGTTTGCCCTGTCGGTGCTCTCCTCGTTAGAAGTTCTAACATCACCACTCCAAAGCTGTAGACATCTCCTTTGATGGTAGCCATCATGGCCTGACCATATTCTGGTGGTATGTATCTAAATGTGCCAGCAAGAATGGTAGATGTATGAGTCTCGCACGCGCTAATGATACGTACCAGCCCAAAATCAGATACTCTTGGCTCAAAATTCTTGTCCAACAGAATGTTGCTCGATTTGATATCCCTGTGAATA
>JAULKM010109089.1:0-23481 GCA_032355605.1 Rubia tinctorum
AGAAATCTTACAACAAAAAGATAACAAAAGAGATGTTAAATGCTTCAGAAAACACATGCATTTGACGTCTCATCAATCTCAATCTCTGTCTATTCCTCCCTGAGGATACATTATTTATAGATAGAAAAGTAAATCCTAATAAGAAACGGATTCCCTTATAGTTTTCCTATACCATAATGAAAACAGATTCCTAATGCTAAAAGGAAATAATAAAAAATGATGCTGAAAAAATAAGGAAATAAATATTTTAAAAAAACTTCTAGAACATCTATGGAAGTTCCTAGGTAGCTTCATTCTCATCTAATGCATGCCATATTAATGTCTGAGCATTAGAATTTCATTTTCCCTTTCTTTTACAAACTTAAGTAATTTTACTCCAACGATCCTCATCATGAGGTGTTTTGTTTTTTAATTTATTTTTACTACTCCTTGGAGCACCTGCAGTGGTGTGGTCTAATTTTTGGCTACTTATCCCACTGCCTTCTTTCAAAATCCACAATTTTCATCTTTTACCCACAATTGTCCAGCTTCTCACATCATCAGGTCCTATACATGTCATTATTTTTTATATTGTACTTATTTTTATTTATTATATTGTTGATAAATAAAAATATATAAATATCTATTAGAAAATATTCTGTAAAAATAAAATATTTAATTACGATTCTAATTTATTGGTAATATTTTTATAAACACAAGATATTTGTTCTTTTTCTTTGTTCTTTTCATTTGTCCATGTTGTCATGCATGTCAAATGGAAGAATATAAACCGAGAATTTGGAGGTTGAGAGGTATAGTCCAAAGGATCTTCTAGCAGCACAAAACCTGAAATGCAAACTGAAAAGCCCCCATTGTAGGTAAAATGTCAGCTTTTCAGAATGAAAAACCTACCCAAAATCCCCCACGTAGATGCTCTTAGCAATCGATCCTGTCTAAAAGTACTTTTTACTAAATAATAATGTTTAAGATGCATTTTTGTGGATGCTCTAGTAGTCCCTCTCTCCCACCTCTATTTATACTCCTATTTTTAACACTATTCTCTATCAAAATTTTATTGTATATTTGAATAGATATATAAACAATAATATTATGATGTATGGTATGATTGAATTCATTGTAACGAGTAGTTTTTAAGTATCAAGTTTTTATTTGTCGTTATTATACGTAGGTAAACATAATAACAGTCAAACATGTTTCTTAAACAGCGTAAAAATAATTACTGTGTAAATAGAATTTGGAGAAATGATGTAAGTTATACTACCTCTGTTTCGTTTGATGTGACACCATAGCATTAGGTGTTTGGATTTAGGTGAATGAAATGAGTGAATGAAATTGAATTTAGAAAAGAAAAAGTAGAATGAGTGGATGAAATTGTAAGAATCTTTTCATGAAAGAATAGTTTGCCAAATCTAAAAAACATCTAAACAAGGAAAATGTGTTGCATATAATAAAACAGATGGAGTACCTCCAAATATTTGATAAAAATAAATTTAAACCACATGCACCATTGTCCATTTGGCCTACGGGCCGTTTCATCACTTGAACGGTTGTTTTCTTCCTTTTTTTTAGTATTATTATCCTTTCCTTTATGTCTTGAGTGTATGAAGATCCTTTTCTCAGCACGTGAACAAGCCCTTCGAGTCCCTTTCGTGTCTGGTGATGAGCAAGGCTATAAAAGTCGAATCAAGGATTGATCTTATAGCTAGGCCATGTAGGTTTGGAAATTTTATATGACATCTATTTTAAGGCATGAGTCCATGTTTTCCCTTGAGCTCTAAATCGTCATACCAATGCTAAAATCGCTTTCGTTATTACGGTTTCACTTCATTGAATAATCAATCTCTCTTTCAATTTTATAATTGAGTCCACAATTAAATCAGTTTATTTTTTTCCACAATGGTTAGACCACTTTGAAACCACTCCATAGACCTCACTTGATTCTTTCTATCCTACTCTTTATTTTTACCTTTAATAATTAATTTAAATACGCCAGTTTACCGAAAATAAATTTAAATGTGAAATTTAATAATACAACTATAATTATTGAATTGGATTTTTTGTTTTTTCAAATTTAATTTTGGAAATTAATTTCAAATTTTATTTTATGAACCATAATTAAAAAGAATTTTATATTTTTTTAAAGAATGTAATTTTCATTTTTAAAAAGAACCAAAAATTTAATTTAGATTTTGAAAAATAAAAATCAGATTTTTAAAGATTTTTTCATTTTTTGGATTTTTCAATAGAACAAAATATTTTTCAAAATATTACAAAAAAAATTTAAAAATAAGGGCGGACAAAAGTGCCATGTCGCCCAATCATAGAGTACCACGTGACGCCCTTAGGTAAATAAAAGAAGGCGCAAAAGAAGTCAGGCCTCCCATGCACGTGTGCCTGCCATTTGTGTCAGCTCTAGGATGGGCTCAATTTGCCAGTCCGAAGCAGCGGACTGCATTTATTCAACCCACTTCGAGCCCGCCACTGTGGGGGTTTTCTGTCTCGGTTCCGTCTTAATTTTTAATTGAACCCCCTCTGAGCCTCCACTGTACATGCTCTTAGTGGCTCTTGAATAGAACTATCATTTCGTACCAGCATAAGCTGCACACTTATTAATTGACAATCAACACTTTAAAACATTGATAAAATATTTGAATGATATATAAACAATAATACTATCATATTTGATATTGTTGGATTCGTCGTAGTAAATATTTTCTAAATATCAACTTTTTATTTTCCAATATTATACTTAGTTAAATATATTAGTGGTCAAACATATTTCTTGAAAACTGTGAAAAAGATTCTGCCCAGCTTATACTGGGATCGAGGGAATATAAATCTCTGATCCGAACTCGAATTAAGAGTTTGACTCAATCCGACACGATCTACCTCAACTTGAAATCTGATTCTGACTTGATAGATTATGACCTGAATCCGAACTTGATAAGAATAGACTCAAATTGAAATCCGATTTTGACCATAGAGATATCAACCTCAATTTGAATCCGACACGGCCTACTTCAACCCAAAACCCTAATATGACCCGATAATATGGATCAAATCTGACCTGAATCCGAACTCAAACCCGAGATCAACCCAAACCCATAAACAACTCGGACCCGATTCAACCCAATAAATCAGCTATATAACCCTACACGTACTCAACCCAAAACTGATGTAGTTCTAAAAATTCAACAAGCTTTTAATATGAAACTTGGTTAGGAGTCAAACTAATATACTCCCTCTATCCCACGAGTTTTCGCCTATTTACTTTTCACGATTTTCAATGACCTTGTTTGACCGTCAATATTTCTAGCTATATATAACAATTCTGCATAAAAAACTGAAATTTAGAAAATAGATGTTAAGATTAATTTACATATCTCACATGATATTTTTATTATAAATATATTAATTTATTTTTAGGATCAAAATTTTACAAATTTAATTTGAAAAAAGAAAATAAGGCAAAACTGATAAGACGGAGGTAGTATTGTTTAAACTTTCTTATCACAATAAAGTAGCATATTTATTTAGTAAATATCTTATGACGTGATTACGTAAATTTAACCCATAGCAAATTTGAATATATAAAATTAAGCTAAAAATGCACAAGTACGGTTAAGTTTATAAAACTAATGAATAATCATCTAATAAAGAGAGATGTATAGTTAGAATTATGATTTTAAATTAGCAGTGAAAGAAAATGGAATAAATATTGATTTCAAATTTTTTTTGCAAAGGAACATAAAAAAGCGACGGTCTCTTGTTAGGTAGTTTAAACTTTAGATTGGAACCTTTATGCAATTCTAACTCTAACGTCCTATCTCGAATATTTTTTCAGGAACCTTTCCCCAATTTGTTTTTTGATATCTTTCCCCAATATCTTTCAAGTGACTTTTCCCTATTTTTCCCATCATTTTTCTCCTGCTGCAATCTGCAAAACAATATATATATATATCATATAAATATATAAAAATTGCAAACAACAAACATAATCCCAAAACTAAAATTCATTAAAGTCAACTAGAACTAACAAAAAATCAATTGAAAATCATAAAACATCAACTACAATCGCAACAAAAAATTATTTTTAAATATCAAATAAATATTTTATTTGAAAAACCTTAAAATAATCCCTAAACTGAAAATCATAATAATCATCAAAAAGTCATAAAACATAAAAAATAAAAAATAACAAAAACTTTCAAATTAAATATCAAATTCAAATTGTCAAACTAAACAATTATAAACATCAACTGCGACTAGAAAAACATCAACAAAAAATCAAAAAGTTAAATTGTCAAATTAAATATCAATTTCAAAACGTCAAACTGAAAATCGACTAGAAAAACAACTGAAAATTCCAAAAATATCAAAATTGGAAGGCCCGTAAAAGATAGTGAAAGCGCATCGAGGCAACTGCTATGACCTAGAAAGATTGGATGGCAGTAACGTCCCCAATACTTGGAATGTGGTCAACTTAAGAAAGTTTTATGTCAAGATCCAAGGTGGGGATAGGAAAAACCCAGATTGTATAGGAGCCATGAGATGATCATTGGTGATATTCGCGTCTTCATGTGTGAAGCGATATTATCGCGGCCGTAAAATATAATGGAAAATCGTCTTTTAAGGAAGATTACCTTTCATGTTCTTTACGTACAATAACATTTTAATAATGCAAACTATAGATCTTGCAGCCTCGCGATATTAAATAAGTAAGCCATAGATCTTGCAAGAAAACAAATATGCGTACAAGACAATAATAAAAGCAAGCAATAGATCTTGCAGTTCGTACAATACTAGTTCATAAGTTCGCAAGGTATAGATCTTGCAAATTCGTAAAATTTACTAAGCAAGACATTGATCTTGAAAAAAGGAAGATATTCCCACAAATGCGACAAAAACAAGTAATATATCTTGTAACTTTGCACAATACAAACCCATAATTTTGCAAGCTATAGATCTTGCAAAATAGGTAAGCATACCAGCAATATCAGTAAGGGAAACAAACTATAAGCTACAGCCTTGCATGGTATAGGTTCAAAAACTTAAGCATGAAAGAATCACATGTCTTATATGCATAAGCAAATGAACAAGAGGAAATGCAAAAGGCACAACACTTTGTGATGGTAGATAGAGAATAAATTAAATTACAAAATACGAGTCAATATAAAATTGAAGCATTATTTCGAACAGTCCGAAAAACAAGCTAGTATATCGAATAAAAAACAAAAGAAATCTATCAGTGCCTTGATGTGCGAGATGATCTAGAGTATTAAGAACCGCCACGACGACGAGGTTGCTCAGCTTTGTAATGAGATTGCTCAGCCTTGCGACGTGACTGCTTAGTCTGGCACTCATCATCTAGAATATTGTCATAACACCATTTCATATATAAATAAGAGGGATGCTGCGTTAGACCTCTTTATTCCATATCACCAAGATACTTAGCATAATACGACTTAACATAAGTTATAGGGTACAATTCCTCACGGTCAAGCTGCATGCTCATAACATTAACAATATCTTGATAACTCTTATTTGTAGCCATTAAATTTTGCACTTCGTCTTCTAGGTGATGAATATGGGATCTAATAGATTCGAATTAATTAATCCTCTGCCCGCCGATACTCATTATTAGGTCTCCACGACCAGTAGAACCACAAGACGATGATGGAAGGGCCTGAAGCTTATCCTTGTAATCAACAGAAGCTGGCTCAAGCTGATGAAAACATGATTCAAGATGGTTACACACAGCACAAAGCTCATCATTCTCACTACAAAGCTGAGTGTTCATGGAAAAAAGTTCGTAAAATCTACTTTGCCACCTGGCTGAAGAAGAAGAAAAATGATCACACTCATTCTGTTTTTTCTTCAATGTCTCCAGTAAATTGTCAATGCAAAACACTGCTTATCAATGATCAGATTCTTTTGATGAGCCTCTCTAGCCTTGCTAGCAGCGAAATTCTGAGCCTCCTCTTTTTGGCGAAGCATTCTAACCATGCTCAATTGTTTGCGCTAAATAAGGTTGTTTTGCTCAGCACAAAAATATTTCAGTTTGCGAAAAGAATCTTAAGTATCCTTTAAAGTCTTCTTCCACCCAACTTCAAGGTCATTGACACTAACTAACATATAATATAGGCAAATACCCAAGAAAAGTGCCCATTCATAAACACGGATGGAAAGATTAAGCAAACGCATGTACACGCCTATAGATTCAAGATCGACTAAACTACAAACTACATCTTTGTCCTGTGACTCAATATTATAACCCTCAGGTACAAATTGGCTACAAGGAAATGTCGAAGAAGAAAGGGATAATGAGGAAGTAGGAATTTTCCACCCCATATATAATGGATGGGATTCCAAATTAGATAAGCGATCAGCAGAAACAAGCTCAACATATTCCTTAGGTAAAGACTGGGTAGCTTCGATCAACCGAATAGGGTAAGGTGAATGATGAGAGAAAAACCTAGGGCGATGAGGAAAACGAACATTAGATCCAAGTAGTAAAGACTTTTCAAAAACTTATGATCAACCAAAATATCAAAGGCTTGTATATAAATAAATACGATGAGAAGGTGTAAAATTAGAAAGACAATAAAAAATTAACATCCATAATAGTACAAACATTACAGACATACTTCAAAATATTTTTTATGAATTACAAATAAAGCCTCAAAATTCGTAGCACTAGGATTAACTAACATTAGAAATGGAGGCGGATGGAGGTTGAATAACAACAACGATATCATCCTTTCTCGCATATTGAACAGAGGCTTCAATGTTTGGAATGACCTCAGTTTTTGCATTAACATCAAGATTAGAAGGAGGCTCAGATGTGTCAGGCTCAGAAGCGCGAGAACTGAAGGGAAGATCCTCAAAACACGGAAGACTGGCGAAGTGGGACAACAACGCGTAAGGATTGCCACCATTAGAAATGCTACTAATGAACCCTTTGTTAAGTATAGCCTTCTGTTGCTCTAATATTTTCTTGGACTTGGTCAGTTTAGGCAGGTTCTGAACCTTAGTAGGGTTCAGTTCTCGTAGCTCGACCAGAGCCTCACAATACCCAACATTGCGAGCGTAGGTAGATCTTCTTCGAAAGAGTTGTAGAAAGACTTCATCTTCACAAGCTGATTAACAAGAACCTGAGGATACCCAGGTGAAGCAAGACAATTAGTCTGCATATTCTCCAACTCGGAACGCATTTTATCAGCTTGCGTCTCAGCAGACAAGGCACTCTATTCGGCTGAATGTACACGCTTTTCAGCAGCTTTGAGAGAGATATTCAAAGCAGTGACCTTCGCTTTTCTGCCTAACATTTTTCTAGAAGTAAGCCATCTCCATTAGTGAAATCGACAACTCGTTCGCTGATGAGCTGAAAACTCTCACCAACCTTATTTTCAAAAACATGCAAAAAAATGTAACAGTTAGACATCAAAATAGAGAATCACCAAATTAAATCACAATATAATCCCTAAAGAACATACCACAACCATTGACTCATTGAGAGAAATTTTAGATAAGGTAGCAGGAATAGTTCCTTCTACCATTGAGCCATGGCTTTGTGATAGAAGTTTGGAATGAGAATGGCTAATAAACCCCTTTTTCTTGAGATGCTCCAAAGCGTTCGAGGATCCATCTGTTCAATCCTTCGTTCTCCTTTTGTGGGAGGTCTCATTGGTATTACGAGCAGCTACCTTCCCACATTCCTTAGCCGTAGCCTCAGAAGTTATTAGCTATGAGTTGGCTTTGATAGCATTTTATCAGGAGACAACAATTACAGTGTTATCATTTGTTTCAGTAGCCATAGTTTTGGTCTCCTCATTTTCATCATCAAAGATTAAAAAAATTCTCAACGGAGCGCTTGGCTAAATTCATATCTACAATTAAGTATATAGAGTAAGTCAGAGAACACACGGAGATAATAAGTCAATAACAATAGTAAGAGAAAAATAAGTGCGACGAGGAAAAAAGACAAAATAATGAAAAGCAACAACCTTCGCTCACAGTATTAGCATGGCAAAGATACATCGAATGTTCGCTGATTGTTAATACAACCTTCGACTTAGCAATACGACGAACCCCAGCCTTAGGAAATTTTAATTTAGGAAAATTATAGTTCCAAACTGGAAAAGCTTGTTTTTTCCCATTATCTAGTTTTAGAAAGAAAAACCTTTTATTCCATACACCACAATTATGAGGAAATCCACTGACGAACTCGAAAGTTGGAATGACCAGGTAAAGGTTATGTACGTCAGAAAAAAATTTCACCTTGTGAAGCTCGTACAGGCTAGAGAATAGATCAATTGAAAAAGGGACTTGAGCTGCTTCGCAAACATGATAGATGACAACAAAAATTGTAACAGCCTTGGGGTGAAGCTGAGATAATGCGACCCGATAATGTGAGAGTATAGAACATGTTGAGGTAAATGAAAAATTAGTCAAACTTAAGATAATCTAAGTAGCGGGAGATAAAGACGGAAGGAGGGGTGCGAACACTTTGAAAAGGCTCAGGAGCCCTAAGCTCATACCAAGACAAAAAAAGGAAAATTATCCTTAAGATTTTCCAAGTAGTAATCGGAAAGAATGCTACTAATGGTAGAAGAACTGGTGGGTTGGTCACAATCCTCCCCGGAGTTGACATCGTTAACCGGAACATCGTTTACAGAGGGTTCACCAATATTAGGGATAAACATATTTCCTAAATTTAGATAAAAACTATCAATTAGAAGTTAAAGAAGGAAGAATAGCATATCCTGGAAAATATTGAAGAAGAAACACAGAGCATACACTGAAGAAAAACAGAGAAGAAGGAACCAATCGGAGAATCCCCACAGTAAGGTTAAAAAATGTTATTGTGATAAAGACGATGTACAAGCCCACAAATATAAGAATCGCCCCATAGGGAGAGAAGATTAGGAAAAGGAAAACTTAGAGCTTGATGAAGAACGATGAGGAACTGGAGCAATAAAGAAGGCAGGAATAAGATGAAGAATCCAAAAGGGTTAAGGAATTTAATTTATGGACTAAAAAGGTAGGATAAGTCAAATCGGACAATAAAAGTAATGATGAATGTCTGACAAAAAGCAGCTTACCTTTTTAGGAATACAAGAAGCCGCCAGAATATACGTAGACACAATACACTGAATAGTGAAAGAATTAAGTCACCAAAATCGAAGCACTTATAAAGGAGAAGATACAACGTCAAGAGAGAGAATTTTGGAACGATATAACGAATAAAGAGAGGAAATCTCAGTTCAATTAGGGCAAATCTCAAACGGCTAAGTTGGTTACGAGTATAGCGGGTATGGGGAAAATTTAAATTCAAATTTTAAAATTCAAAATTGGAAATGAAAACAACATCACATTAGTAGCCAATAAGTGAGTAACGCTTCATGAAGACAGCCTTAGTTATATTAAAGGCGAACATGTTATTACAGCTTCAGAAGTTCACAAAACAACAGTTTGCATATGTCCTACAAATGAAGTCATTGTTTCATGTTTACTAGTCTTCATGGATAGGGGGCTTATGGTGCATACTTAGCCCATAAGCTGGAGGCTGCTGGACTTTTGGCCCAGCCCCAATACTCTACCATGAGTAAATAAAAAAGGAATGTATAATGATTCAGCCCAACCATGTCTACCACAACCGATAGAGGTGGAACCATGACCAAGAGGACTCAAACATGAACAGAGAAATATGGAGCCACGATCAACATTCAGCCACAAATTAAGATTATAGTGATCACGATTCAACCATGATGTAACACACGTCCATAAACCAGTAAATCAGAGCCACGACTACAGTCACCTATAAATACAGAGCAACACTGGCTAAAGTAAGTGAGGCTAAACTGAGTAATTCCAATTCTCTAGAGAAAAGGTTGACTTGATCGTCAAAGTGTTTTCCTCGAAATTACTTCCGGGATCTGTTTTGCAGGAAGAGACATTTTTCACGGTTAAGAATTTTTATCCAGCTTGGTCGAGACTACCACATCATAGGGTGACCTAACTTTTGTATTTTGTGATATAGTTTGTAATAGGAAGTATGGTGTTTATTGTCGGGCCTGGAACTTATAGCCATTATAATTTTATGTTTTGGATAAAGGATGTTCAATTTTCTTGTTCTTTTGATGTTAAAGAATTTAAAGTTGAACTTTATTAATTTGGGTTCCTCTGCATATGTGTGGCCCAGGCTAAGTATGGTCAAACCTTAATGGTTGTGGGTTTGTTTTAGAAGTAGGAATAGATGATAACACCTCGTGGTCCTACGAGGTACAATCTTAATAATTAATAGAGTTGTTTTAATTCGGAACAAGCTGATTGCTATTGTGGTTGAGATATGATAAGCTGATTATGCTAAAACCTTGATGGTCTATTGGGTTGATTTTAGAAGTAAGGTTGACACATTAGTCTAAAATGGGCCTATTCAAGGGAGTTCTATCGGAAATTTAAAGGCACTTTCTAAGTGCCTTTAATAGTTCCGTCTTTAATCAATCAGAAAGGAAGGTTGTTTCGAACTCGTGACTTTAATGGTACCACCTTTAATCGATGGGAAGAACCACTTTTAATTTGTTTCCTATCTTGGAAACTGGGGTGTGTATGTCGTAGCTCACAGATATTTCCAATCTCGGAAAGTTTATTAATCCCAAAATTGGAAATAACTAATAGCCATGTTTCGTCTATTTGTAAAATGAAATGTAACTTCCATATTCGTTTCGCATTTACGGTCTCTCTCTGTAAATTGTTAATTGAGCACTTGTCCCCTAAAATCATTTCCAATTTCGTAATTTTATTCGTGTAGCACAATTCCGAGTTTGGAATGTCATCCAGACGAATGGAAAATGAAAATCAAAGAGACAAAACGTTTTGGACTCAGATATAAAATCCGGTCTTGTGCTACAAATTTTGTTTCATTAATATTCCAGGCACAAAAACTACCTCGATACACAGCCACAATTTAAAAACAATACACGATAGTATATTGAACTTAAACAAAAATCTATAGATAACGCTAACCAAGCAAAAATCTATAGATAGGAATAGAAATCACTACAAATCTATTCCGACGTTTCTAAGGTTAATTTTTTATCTAACTTTAGTGTCCCTACCAATATTGGAATTCCCAAGTGTTCCTAAGCGATTAAGAATTAGATGCCGAGCCAATGAATTTTACGCATTGTTGATATCATCTTGCAAGTAGGGTTTCCAATGGTTTATTTAAATCCGAGAATAACATTATAGTATTAATTATTTGGCAAAGATTAGTTAGAAAGATTACCATGAATAAACAAACCCTTACCTTGTCGAGTTCAACTACATTTTTCTAGACATTGTATATGCACTCAATCGCATATAACATGACGTAATAGCCGCACTGCTAAGTTTGAGTCCACTTATTGAACTATATGTAAGAAACATAATTTATTAAGACTATTGCATCAAATAAGTATAGTATATTAGAAATTAAGATATTAGTAGATCACCTTGATTTCGACCACTGGGAAAAACAATTTGTTTCCTCACTATTTTCCTTAATTGCAGATTCCAAAATCTCTGAGAATGCATCAGATGGTTGGAAGTGAAGGGGATCTATCCAATTCACTCGCTTCTTGGAAAGGACTATCAATATTAATCTCCAATGTTCCCCGAATAAGAAAATTTAAATATTATTTGCAATATGCAGAAATGATGTTTGTAAATAAATTGAACGTAGTAAATATCCTCTCGATGTATGGCGCAATGAAAAACATCTTATCTTTCTGGTCCATACATTTGCGATGTAGTCGATCCTCTCTTGTTTTGTACAACCAATTTCTTGTATCATGACTAGGCACATGTATCCAAGCCATCCCTTCTTTAGATTACTGGTAAAAAATGTACCTGGACAATTCCATAGTATGTATTATTTGTAATAATGGTTAGTGTAATTGAAATTGAATTTAGAAATAAGATTAATAAAATCATTCACAAGGTGTAGATCGACATCATCGCTTGCTTAACTTGCTCACATCTCCCTAGGTATTCAAAATCACTCCATAACGCAAGGATTTCACGTTTGCATCTGAATACACATTCATTTCCCAAGAATGAGTATGTTGAGTTTTGTTCATGGGGTTATAGCCAGTTATAAAGGTCACAAATGATACTAGGTATGTCTCGAGGGATGTGTGCTCTTACCAATGGAGGTCTAACCCTATTTGGTGTTGTTATCCCCAAATTTTTCAAAGGCTTGGGGGCTGATTTGCAATTTTTCAAAATTTGGGACTTGTACTCGAACATTAATTACTCGGGGAATAAGATTCTGATTTTGAGGGTTATATATTGTTCAAAATTTGAATTTGTGGCTGAAAAAAAGGAAGAAAAGGGAAATCCTATTTGAGAAAGGAAAAGGAAACAAAATCTTAATTAGAATAGGAAAAAGAAATAAAAACCTTTTCGGGTTGGGAAATTCGTTTGAATTTCCACTTGGGCAGCAATTAAGTGAATAAAAACCTATTCTACAAGGGATTTGGGTTTGGGTATCTAATCCCATTTAATTTCGGAAAAGTTACTTGAATTTTCGGAACCTATTTGTCTCCTATTTAAAGCATTCTTCTTTTAATCATATCTCATTCGATATAGCGCCAATTCAAGCCATTCAAGTTGCGTTTTGTTCCCTGTTATCTTAATAATCAGAATTATAATTTGTAGAAACCAATTTTGAGTCTATCAATTTTTAAAATTCGAATTAAATTCTTATGCACTCCTCTCCTGTTTTTCTTTGAAACTGCGGTGAATTGATCAACTGCCATTATTTTTGCCTTCGCCTTGTGAGTTGTGAGTGTTATACACTTGGAGAGAAAACTTAGTAAATAGAGGGAGGGGTGATTTTTATAATAACCATTTATTTTTCCTAGCAGTTTTAGCGGAGATGGCGGACGATAATCCATTTGTCCCGCCTTTTGTTGTCGAACCCAATAATTTATCATTGACGAACACCTCTGATAGTAGGTGTGGTAATAAATCATGTCAGGATCCTCCAGATATTTGGGAGCAAGAATGGATAAAACCAAATGAACCTCTTGATCCAGATCGGGTGCTACTGTTATAAATGTGCTCATGGGAGAAGTGCAAAGATTGGAGAGAAAAGTTGACAGCATGACCAACCCGACACCACCATCATTGGCCAAGAGGGACTATCCCCAATGAATTTTCAGTAGCTTCTATGGTTATGGTAGTTGGGAGGAAGATTCTGATGATGGTTCGGAAAGACGATCACACCGAGGGTCTTCTGGAAGCCATCACTACAACAAAGGCCATTCCCGGAGGGGAGCAAGTTTAGATTTAATTGAGAGCTCAGATTCTTCTAGAGCATCAAGGGATTAAAATATGACTTCCCTCGATTTGATGGTCAACACAATCCAATGAAGTATCTTGATTGGGAGTGACAGATTGAGAATCTGTTTGATCTCAACAATTATCGGAAGAAACAAAAAGTGAAAGTGGCACCATATTCTTTCACACATTATCCAGCTGAGTGGTGGAAAAATTTGAGAGAATCAAGATAGATTGTTGGTAAAATACCTATCTCCACCTGGGAGATTGGGAGGTCGTCGTCGTGCCTCTCAAAGATAGTATTTATAGGCCCTAATTGCGGATAACTACTAGAAAGTAGATAGTAGCAATTCAGGGTCGTCCACGAGGAAAATGTGGTTTTATCGAGTGTTAAACGTAGTTAAAAAGCATACGAAGAAGTCACTCTACATGTGTGGTAACAAAGTAGGGGGTTTTGGTTTTGGAAAACACTACGCTTAATTGAAAATACTAAATTAACAAACAATTATAGAGAACAATGCAAATACGATCATAGTAGCACGAAAGACGGAATAAAGATTATAATGAGTCTTGGGCACAATTGGTTTACATTTCTAGTTATCTTTTGATCATCGACTAATCATCCTATTTTTATGAATCAATCACATATTGTGGAGAACTTATCAACACCTTTCGGGGAATATATTTCTCTCATTTCCTCGATTATAGTTAGAGTAGGCGATCGGCACCACACAATAACCCTTACCCTCGGGTCATTCCAGACGATCGGCATCATAGACTTCCCCAAGAATATAAATACACATGGAGAAACAATAAAACTAACGCAATATCCTACAAGCGAGAAATATCAGGATAGCACAAATATATCTACTAATAACGACTACGAAGATCGGCCTTCATGCAAATCGTTATTAGTGAGCCACATTGATAATTAGTCAAACTCATTAAAACTCATCCTAAATCTAAGCAATTTCATTAATCAACAATCATAATTAGTTGTCACCCCTAATTACAACCTAACGTCAATCAACAATAATCCCATCGAAAAAATGACAAATTCTTTCGGGTTTGACCAAACACCTAGCAAACAATCAATTCACAATGTTTAACTAGTTGATCACCCTAGTCTAAATCATGCACTAATCACACAACAAATCACAAAACATACTTGATAATCAAAGAACAAAATAGGATAAATCAAATCTCACAAATTCATACTAGAAATGCTTACTAATTTCTCTCAAGAGTATATTGAAGCCTAGATTGTGAAAACCCAGAACAAATCTACAAGAATCCATGGAAGAAGTACAAAAACTAAGAAAAGATGAAGAAAAACTAGGGTTTTGATTGCCCAAGTCGGGCTTACACAAATGGGGAAGAAGGAGGGCTATTTATAGTCCAAGTAAATAGAGGGGAAAAAGCCAAAAGTGTCAAATTCTAGGCTGATTTCGCGGGAGGAGCTTTTGCCCTCTTCTTATTTACTTCGTAACGGGTGAACCGCTTATCCATTTTGGGAGTTCTTATAGTCTATTTTATAGTACTCGAAAAGATGAATCCAAATTACCACCTTCAGAGGCTAGTTATTCTCGGATCATTCCCATAACTCGGTTTAAACTTTCGGATCACAATTCATCCGCTTCTTTGTCTTCCTTCTTCAACCATTTCATCTTCTACCACGTTTTGACTCGTGGCCCTCAATCTTCTACCTTTTTTGTGAATGGCCTTCACTAAAATACTCCATAGTGCTTATGAGCATTCTACAAATTAAGCTCACAAAAAGGAATCTAGATGTTCGTAAGGACCAAAAATCCATTAGACTCAAAAGAGGTTACAAAATGAAGGATTTAGATACGAAAACCAAAAATGGTTATTTAACCCATTATAATGTAATCCTACCTAAATATAGAAATCTTCCAACAAAAAGATAACAAAAGATATGTTAAATGCTTTGGAAAATACATGCATTTGACGTCTCATCACCTACAGATTCAATGAACAAAATCAACACATTCCTACCTAACAGTAAATATTTATGATGATTGAACCCTACAAACTCAATGTATTAAATTGATAATCGACAAAAAAAATAACCACCTTCGCCCGGACATCACCCCACCACCGCCCAGTCAATAGAACCACCCCAACCACACCTCACCGAGCCCGTTTCCAAAGCGGAAAAGTTGGTGGAAATTCGAAGAAGCCTGAAAACAAATGGGAGAATCCTGTTTTTGAAGTAGAAAAGCAATTGGAAAAATGAAAGAAAAAGAAATCAAAGAGCCATTTTCCAATTGATTTAGGAAATCGAAAGTCCTGACCTTTGCTCTCCAAGCTTCTCTCGCCTACAAACCTCTGCACTCCATGACCACCACTTTCCGTCCAAGATGAATTCTCCTCGTCACCGCTTGATTTCGTATTCTCGACCAGGCAGAATGGTTGATATGGTTGATATGGTTGATATTCACCGTGTAGTCAATATGAACCTGAAAAAAGGGTCCCAGAAGTGATTCTTGGGAAAGGACTTCGAGGATCAAGTTATTTTCTTCCTTAAGAGAATTGGTATTTCTCAGTTTAGTGTCACTTACCTGAGCCAATGTTTCTCTCCTTGTATTTATAGTGGACTGTAGTAATGGCTTCGTATTACTAGGGTTTGAGATCGTGGATTGCATTGTGGTTGCTATAAACTTGGTTCGTGGTTGAATATTGAACGTGGCTTCCACCTTTCTTGGTTCATGGCTTAATCCCTTTGGACATACTCTTGTACAATGTGTAATCGAGTCTAACCATTTTCTTAACCTTCACCAGTTTATCAGTAGCCCCTATTGGTGTTCATACAGCTCAAGAATTACTCAGTCCAAACCACTTTACCAAATTCAAGGCATACTTACTTTGATTTATAAACATGCCTTCTTTTCTTGTTTCACCTAAAGTCCAAGAAAGTAACTGATTTCTCCAACCATACTCATCTCAAATTCATCTTGCATCAAATTTATGAAATCTTGTACCATAGATGATGAGGTAGAGCCAAAAATAATATTATCAACATAGATTTGGGCAATCAAAATATTTGATGACTTTTTAAAAATGAAAAGGTGCGATCTACTCCCTCTCGATGATAATCTTTCTGAATAAGAAAGGTGGTGAGTCACTCATACAATGCCTTTGGTGCTTGTTTTAATCCATACAAAGCCTTCTTGAATCAATACACATGATGTGGAAAGTTAGGTTCCTCAAATCCTTTGGGTTGTTCCACGTATACTTCCTCATTAACCAAGCCATTTAGGAAAGCACTTTTGACATCCATCTGGTATAGCTTAAAATTCATAGTGAACACAATAGCAAGTTAAATGCAAATATATTCTAATCTGGTAACTGATATGAATGTCTCATCAAAATCAACTCTTTCAACCTGCGTGTAGCCCTGAGTAACCAACCTTGCTTTATTCCTTGTATTATAGCCATCATCATCAGACTTTTTTTTTTGAAGATCCACTTTGTGCCTATAACATTTACACCTTTAGGTAAATGAGTGATGTACCATACATCATTGTGTTCAAATTTCCTAAGTTCATCTTGCATTGCTGCAATCCAATACTCATCAAGAAGAGCTTACTTGTAATTTTCTAGTTCAATGACTCTCTGTAATTTACCAGAGGGATTGTACAAGTTCTCTTGATACTGGGTTCAAGTTTCAATTGTGTTGGAACATGAGGTGTAGTAGTAGGAGTGGATGTTCAAACTTATTGAACATAATTTAGTTCACAGTCCCATCTGAATGCTCGGATGTTCCAACATAGTCTGGCTGGTCAGGCAATATGTTCAGTGTTGGAACATAGTATAAATTTGGTTCATCTTCTCCTTCACCGGATACCTGTTTATCATCAGAATCATCCACGATGAAATTTATGGATTACATAAGAGTATTTGTATGAAGATTGTACACTCGATAAGCTCAGTTGTTCAAAGAACATCCAAGAAAAATTCCAACATCATTGTAGCTGTCAAACTTTACCAGTTGTCTCTCTATCTCTGAAAATATAACACTTGCTCCAAAACATATTAAAATATGACACATTTGGTTTCCTGCTCTTCCAGATTTCATATGACATCTGCTCAAGAATGGTCGAACATAAAATCGGTTTATAGTGTAGCAAGCTGCATTGATAACTTCTGCCAACCATTCCTTATGAATTCCTTTCTCAGCCAGCATGACTTGAGCCATTTCTTGTAGAGTCTCGTTATTTATTTCTACAATTTTGTTATGCTGAGGAGTGATTGGTGTAGAGAATTCATGGTGAATACCAAGCTCATCGCAAAAATCATTAAATTGGGAGTTCTCGAATTGCATGTCATGATCATAACGAATTCTAATGATTTTTTCCAATGGGACTTTCTTTCACCATCTTTAATTTGATCACCAAACTTCTAAAATATCCACTGTATCAGATTTTCCTTTAAAAAATCTCCAAGTGTATCTGGAGAAATCATTAACACACATAAAGATATAGCTCTTGCCACTCACACTGGGTGTACTAACTGGACCAATCAAAATCCACGTGTAGTAATTCAAGTGTTCTTGAGGTGGTGATATACTGAACTGATGAGTGAAGTGATTGAATTTGTTTAACTTGTTGACATGGCTCGTATACAATTTCCTTTTTGCCAGTAAGTGTAGGCATACCTCGTACTGCCTTCAAGTTGGAATTTTTCACAAGGGTTTTATAGTTGATATGACCAAGCTTCTCGTGCCACATTTTTCCTTCATTTTTAGAACATAGACATTTCACTTCTTGTTCCAACGAGTAACAGTTTTCTGAAAATCAAATTCCAAAGAATACTCTATCTTCACCATATTTCACTATGCATTTGACTCTATGAAATTCTGCAGTTATATTGTCATCACATAAATGACTGATACTCAACAGATTAGCCTTCAAATCTTCCACAAAAAAAAACTTATAAAGATAGGGAATCCCTCAATTTGCAGTTCACCCTTTCCAACTACTCGACCCTTCTTTCCATCACCAAAAGTGACAAATCCACCAGCATATGGTTTGGTCTTTATCAGATATTTTTGAGTTCCAGTCATATGTCAAGAACACCCACTATAAAAGTACCACGAGTCACTAGAGTGTGCGATAAGAAAAGTGTGAGAAACAAGGCAAATATTAGGGTTTTTAGGAATCCATGCCTTTTTGACCATCTTTGATCGTTGGAAATCATCTATGTTGGAACATGCTGATAGTTTTTGTCCATTCATGATGTCTCTGAGAAGTTTAAAATAGTGATCTTTTGTATGACCTTGATAGGTTCAGTAACTGCAAACAAGAGGTTTGTGTTGCCGTGATTTGACCACTTTTCTCTGCATATCTTGAAATTCTGATTTGAAATCTACGGTACTGGTAGATGGTTTGTTATAGCTCATACCTTGTCAATTTCCATAGTGAGTATAATATCCAATTTTTCTTTTCCAGTGTTCAACTTGTTTATGGCTGCCTCAGCCATTTCAACTCTCTTAGTTATTGAGCTCAGATTTAGTTTCAACTATTTAATATTTCTTTTGATTTTTATGATCAGAAATAACATCTCATTCTCCTTCTCAGCAAGTTGGTTTTTCTCCATTTTCAGTGAATTATTTGAGTGAACAACCTTCAACCAAGTCTCAAACATTTTTCATATGTTGTATAGATCTTCATCACTCATAGCCTGGCCTTTGTCATCACTGGAGATGTCGTCATCTATTGACTTTTATGTGTTGGAAAATACAACCTTGTCTACATGCACAATGTTGGAACTTGTTCTGTTCTGATATGTCATGAATTTTTGCTCCAAATGTTACATAATTGCTAATAAGTTTCTCTTCATATTTCTCCTCTTCTTCATCTTCACTCTATGAGGTTACGTATAACTTTACTTGCTTCTTCGAGTATAGTACATTCAGTCTGGATGTGTACATATCCCTCACATTCTCTACATTGAATCCTTCACGACTGCTTTCTTTCACCACTGATTAGTTTGTTCCATCTGTGTTCCACGATTATTACCAAGGTCTTAAGCCCAAGGTCTATTACCGTTGAATCATTCCTGAGATTTTTATGCACCACTTTCTTACGCATTCTTGAATTTTTTTTTGATAAATGCAAGTTCATCAATTCCATCATCACTATCAACTTCATGGGTGATTTTTTATGATGAATCTTTGAAAGCCAATTCCTTTCGTACTTGATTCGTTGTATGTTTCAACGTCATCTCATAGGTTTGCAGTGATCCCCTATTGCCCCAACTTTGATAGTGAATCTTTAAGGAAGTGATCTCAAAGTCTTCTTCACCAGTTTGGACTCCTTGTAATTTTTTCCTAATTGATGCACCATATTGGTGATATCTCTCAGTTTTCCATTAAACATAGTAATAGTTTCATCCTCCTCCATCTTTAATTCTTTGAACTTTATTGCTAGCATTTGTAGTTTGGATTCACGTACATGACTTGTTTCTTCATGCACATTTTGCAAAATATCTCATACCTTCTTGTCCTGATGACATGTATAGATAAGTTTGAACTAATTTTTATCTACTACTGTGAAGATAGCATTCAATGCTCTAGAGTTGGCCATCGTTGCTGACTCGCCCTCTCCTGGCATCGCTTAATAAGCACAATCTTTTTTTATGAGAGAATGTACTCACTAAACCGAGAGGGAGCTGTGATCAAAGTTAAAAAAAATATATTATTGCTCTCATTCCTACTACTACGGTACCTATGGGGTAGATAGTGGCAAGACCGGGGTCATCCACAGAGATGCTAGGAATCTAAAATTTAACTACACCCAGCTGCAATCAGGTCATCAATTCGATCACGTGTCAGGAATAGCTAGTATTAAAAAATAGGCGTTGGGGATAGGTTTACTAACAAATAATAGCATGCAAATCACAAGAGAATCAACTATATAAAATAGCACTTGGGGAGTATTGCATAACATGATCGGGGTTGTCTCGATTCTCGTTTGAATCATATGCAAGATGTACAAGCCTATCCTAGTGTTTATGACACGTGGTGTGGTTGATGGTCAACACTTCCCCATACCTGTCAAGTAGGGTGCACATGTAATCTTCCATCTGCACCACCTCCGTAATTAGGGGAGTGCAACAACGGCCTTGCCTGCTGTCCAGATATGAATCTCCCCCGTGCGATTACGTCCTAGGCACTACACTACGGATTCTTCTCCCTAGGCCTACAAAGGAAAAGGGATGAGGCACCTTATCTATGGCTCTAGGGTTGCGTAACACTAACCCTAGTTTGCTACTAACTCTATCTCTATCTGTAACCCTTCGGGCCAATTTTCCGGCTAAGACTAGTGTATGGTTGATCGTAACGTTGACTTGAAAACCCACATGCACACACCCATATGGTCCCGGACTATCGTTACCCCAAGCATATAGGTTTCCTTCCCCATGGAATATCAATAAATGCACCAACATGAAAGCAGACTACAGTGTGTGCCAATCTTAATGTGAAAATCATGTAATTAATAAGAACATGAATAACAAGCCAACATAATAATCATAAACACAAAGAAATGGGTAGATCTAAGAAACGTCACAAAACAAACACTAAATGATGAATACAAATACTAACCCCGAGTTAATTAACTACTCCCTAAAACTAGATCCATGGAAAATATCGAGTTAAATGACATGGATCTAGGAAAATAAGAGAAAGAAAAGAGAAGAAGAACTCTAGAGAGAGAGAAATATCCTCTTCATTCCTACCTATTTGAAAAATAAGAGCTACATTATACCTAATTGTTTTTACCCTAGAAGACTGAAGACTCCTATATATAGAAGTAGGGAATTGGACCTTGAAAAAGGCCCAAAATAGGCCAAAAACCCTAGTAGCCTCAAACGGCACAAGGTGTGCAATCTGGCAGGGGTCGTGCCAGCAGGTTAGCCTCTTACTAAAATAGGCCGACGGCCTGTAGCCTTGTAGTGACACGGGCTGTGTCGGCCGACATGGGCAGCCAGCTGGTGCTCCATTTTCAACTTCTGAATCATGTGCCTCGTGTCATTTGGCGCAGACCGTCGGCTGGAAATACTTGTGGATTAGTTGAACGGCGCGAGCTGTGTCATTATTCGCACCCCATGGGATGGTCTTTGCATCTTTGGAGTTGAAACGACACAGACCATGCCCGTGTAAAACGGTATGGTTTGTGTCCTTACTTAGCCTCATAAAGGATTAGGGCAACACGAGCCATGTTGCACCAAGCGGCTCGTGCCAAGGGGTTTTGGCACGGCCGTACTAGCTCAAACAGCTCCTGGTGGGTGAAACGGCTCATTATGGGTGGCTTGCCTCGTGCTGGAGGTCCCTAGCACGAGGCTGGCCAATCATTCTCCTTCCTAAATTTGTTTGCCTTGCTACGGATGAACCACTGCTCCGATTTAAGAGTTCTTGTAGTCTGTTTTATAGTGCTCGAGAAGATAAATCCAAATGTACAACTCATGGACGCTGATTCTTCTCTGATAGTTCCCAAAAACTTTGTACAACTTTCGGATTACAATTCACCCACTTTTTTGTCTTTCTTCTTCGACCCTTTTATCTATTACCACGTTTTGACTCGCGGACTATAGTATTCTAACATCCTTGTGAATGGCCTTCTACAAAATACGACCACCATTGCGGATGACCTTTTACAAACTATGCTGAAGTGCTCACGGGCAACCTACTAGTAAGCTCACAAAAGAATATCTAGGCACTCGTGAAGACATAGTGTCCATTAGATCTAATTAAGTCTACAAAACTAGGGATTTAGATAAGAAAACCAACAACGATCATCTAAACCCTTTGTAATTTAAACCTAACTAAAACTAATAACTAACGTGTCAAATGCATTGGTTAACGCATGTACTACCTCCATCCCAGAATAAACTTCCTAATTTTACTTTGTGAAGTCAAGCTAAATAAATTTCAACCATTAAATTCTCTTAATATCTATGTAAGACTATTATAATATGATATGTTTTTAAATTAATCATAGCATATATTTTCTAACTGTTATTTTTTCAGAACTGTTTTACATACAAAAAAAATTAATGGTTATAAATTGATGCAGATGATTCCTCAAAGTCAAATTAGGAAGTTTATTCTGGGAAAAAGAGAGTATAAAGGTGCAGATCAAATGCCTTCAGTTCAGCTGGAGACCATGATGCTTTAGGTTTTAGTTTTGGGTCTTTCGAACTAGATTCTCCTTATCTAGTGCTCACAGTTGATGGGTTCCACTCAGTTTCAACATAGTACCAAATTAGTTTATCTAGTGAGTTTATGAAAACTCTCACGCAGGTTTTCCAGTAGTTGTAGTTTGTTCCTTCCAGCAATGGTGACCGAGGCATAGAAACTCCTTCTTTGGTCGTCATTGGTAAAACCGAATCACACTTTCCTTGCCAAAACCAAGGTAAGAGTAAGTGACTTAGTTCTGATATCCATTGAAATTTGGTTTTACCAAATTAATTAAGTAATTACAAATGTGTTCCAACATAACCTATTTAACCAAGCATGAAATAAAGTAAGACATTTACACACGAGACTTGGTTACGCAGTCTGGTGAAATTCACCTACATCTGTAGGGACTGGCCAGTTCAGAAGAAATTAGAAAGACATGGTGCAAAGTACACCATATAATTATACTTATCTTGTCTAATTACAACGTGTGGATTTTGCAAGCTCCCCTTGCTACCGATCCGCCTTGATTAGACTCCCTCTGACCTCGAAACTCGTCGACTGGATCTCCTCCTCCCGAGGAATTAAGACATACGTTCTGAACTTTAGCAAACAGGTCGTGTATGTTGGAACATGATAATACTGGCTCTTTGCAAAACTTCTCGGCAGAATGTAAATCTAAAGTACATATTTTTCTCAATTAAATTCACACCTCTTGCAGCCGTATAATATCCTCTATTTGTAGTCCACATGCAGATCAGAATGCTCTATAATTATCTCCATAATATTCCTATTTCTTATCTGCTTCTGAAGCATATCCAAATCTCATAAATAAAGGGGTTTTCCTTATCTCAAATATCTCATAATATTCTACAACTCCAAATTCATAATTATAGGAATTTTCCATAATTCCATTATGCTTCCACACGGCTGAAATAAATATTGCTTAAACT